>VURO01014601.1:0-18420 GCA_015108175.1 Pelvicachromis taeniatus | reverse complement strand
CCCCCGCTTGCAAAAATGTGGTTTCTGCAGGCCTTTAAATTTGCTGTCAGAGATCAAATTTAAAGCATCCATCATTCTGTGTTAAGCTGACACTGCTGAGAGTCCATATTCATAGAGCCACAGTACCAGGTATTTACCCTAAAACATTTGAATGACCGAGTGCAAGTAGTTTTCGAGATAATGAAATTTAAAATGGCTTCTAAAAAGATGCGACCGCCATGCCTTGAAATGCATTTTGGAGAAAACTAATAACAGCAGGGGCCTGAAATTGTGCGTAACAGGGACATTTTTTTAAGATAAATCTGAGATGGGCAGGTGGGAGGCATTTCATAAACCCACATAATGTGTGTTTTGGCTGCTGTTACAAAACATCTGCGATAATATCGCCTTCAGTTTTTCCCCTCTCCTCCTTGGTACAGAGTGGCAGGCCTAAAATGACCCTTGCCAGGGCTCACAGTGGGAGACTAAAAAGAAACGCATCTACGAGCATTACCATAAAAAAAAACAGAGTATTATGAGTTCATGTGTTTTGCCTGCTCAGCTGATCGGCCACTTACGTTAACTAAATCACAGAGTGCTAAGTCATTCGTGGCTGCATCTCAACAAGGTTAAACTAGACTTGACGTACCGCTGCTGGTATAGCCTTTGTTATTTTATCTTTAACCTGGAAGTGGGAAATAAACACCCTGGGGTCATTTCACGCCCGTCACCCACCGAGCGCGTGCACAGCTGCTAGCGCTACACTGATTGAACTCACATTACAGACCAGTTGCAGCCGCCGGGCATGACAACTTTCCTGTTGGAAACCCTGCCCTGGACTCGGGGAACTTGTGATTGGTACGTTTAAAATATTAATTTTCTGGCATGTTTTACAGACAACACACGGGAATGGCAGTGATGTAATCAAAGCTTAAGACGCTGGGTTTAGAGCTGGTAAATATTTTAAAACCATGCTTGGTCAAGAGAGAATAAAATGGCCATAAACAGCCATCCAAAAATAACCAATATTGGAAAAAAGCATCCTGGGAGTGTCACGATCCAGTGCTTTGACCCTTGCCTCTGATAACTCTGTTTTCTTCAAAGAGGGTAAAGCTCCACACACGACCTCTTTAATACACATTGTTTGACTGGCAGGCTAATCTTTTAAGTTGAGCGCAGCAATGGAAGTCCATTATACACCCACTGTATGGAAAGCCTGACAGTAACAATTCAGTTCTGCCAGGAACAGCAGTTGACTCAATAACTCAGCCACACCAAAGGTTACACAATCATATTCACTGCTCATATGCAACATCCTTGCTAGCAAGGACATCTTCACCTTTACCCAGACACAATTTCTGTACCTCCTTCATAATGTGGGCCACATGAGAAGGTTAACCAACTTTGACTGCGACATAAAAACCTTCCTGCCGTAACAGTGCCGATGACAACAAACGCCCAGGGCATAAAAGGTGAGGCTGCTCGTGTCACAGGCTAACAGGAGCAGCCTCGTTCCTGCAGTGTCTGTGGGGAAACGCGAACGTCCTTGAAACGTCAGACAAAGCCACCTCGGTGTCGTAACAAAGAAGCCAAGGGCCTCACCATGCCCGGGTTGGTGACGATCATGCCCTTGCACTCCTCGGCGTATTTCTGCCACGCCAGCTCCTCCCACTGCAGCATATCTGCAATCTCCTCCTCGGGGACCAGGGGCTTGCTGCTGCGTAGTAGGTAGAGCAGCACCTGATGCATTGACAGCACCTCCTTCCCGCCATCTAAGACATTTCATAAACATAAAGAAGAAATAAATTAATAAAGCCATGTGTGCATAGAAGCTGAAGACAGAGTTCACCACATATTTATAGTTAATGGAAAAAAGAAAAACGTAAAACCCTCAGTGCAGTTATAGGAGGTTAACTATTTCTCCGAGCATCCATATGTTGTTGCATAAAACTCAAGGATGCTGTTGAAGAAAAGTCTTTGTTTTATACAGGCATCTAACCCGCCTCACCTCTGCCAGCTCTCAGTTTCTCAGCCAATATGCAGCGAAAATATACTGTGAAAATGTCCCCATGCATTACAATGGCACTGTTCAGGAAGTGCACAGGTGAGCAGGGAAGCTGATGCAAGGTCGGACGGTGCATGATACGTGAATGCACATAATGACACGCTTATAATAACAGTCCGCCCAGAATTACGAGATCAGAAATGAGCTGAGAGGCGCGCACACGCATGCACATACATGCATGTGCAGAGAAATACAGCTGAACACAAGCGTGCAATCAAGCAGGTCAAACAGAGGCAGTTTAATAGACACTCATGCAAAATTGATTGACCTCCATTTCTGATGGACACAAACTGAAAAAAATCCACTGCCCTCTCAGTCCGGGATGCATTAGGACTAATGCACACCCTCTGACTGTAACTTCCAAACACAGCATCATCGCACTCTCACTGTTTGCTCTCTGCCTCTTTCCCCTTTACAGATCACATCAGAAACACTGGATTGGGTCTTCTGGCGCTTTTGTAAAAGAGACAGATAAGTGTTTGTAGCTGACTAAATTGGGAGAGCTGGGAGAGAAATTGTTTTTTGATGGAGAGAAAGTAGGTGGGCACGGCTGTCATGACAAACGTGGCGGTAATATCATAGTGCACCAGCACCATCATGTGCATCAAACATGAACACCAGGCAGACGCACAAAGGCTCAGGCACTAACTCCATCTGCCATTTTACCAAGAATGAACCACAACTATCACCATGAGTGTAAAAGCTTTGAGCGGATATTGCTGGAGGCGAGCTTTTTTTGGTTTTAGGCAATGTGAGACGACTTAAGAATTACCGACCACCAGAGGGAGACAAATGGCAAAAAAGAAGGTTCTGTGGCGAATCTTACCGGGCAGAAATCTGACGAAACGTGGCATGAAATGGAAACGCGGGCATCCAGAGACCTCGCCGTCAGACTCTGGATCTGGAAAAAAGACATTTATTAATGACACAGTCTTATATGCTTTTCACTCATTATTAAACATCTAACTTCATGAAACTGAAATGAACACCCCAATTATTTCAGATAAGAGTTACTAATAAGAATTCAAGCTTTTCCTTCACTTCATATCATGCATGGGACTCCAAATGTGAAATACGATGTTTAATATTTAAAATGCTCTCTGTATGTGTAATGACTGCAAAGGTTAAACTCATATATGATTACGTGTTGGTCGGCAATGCTCTCTGCCCCCATCTTATCTCCTCATTATCGCTCTGACAGTTATAATATACATGCGTGACCCGTGCACACTGTTATCAAAAATGCAGCACTGTCTTAATAATGGGGGAAAAATTGCATTGTTTTAAACACATTTCAACAAAATTCTCAAAAGAGTTTAACCAAGGAGAAAAGAAAGCATAACTTTACTTATTAAGCAACATTTTTTTAAAATCCATTATTTTTTTTTATGACCCTTGTTATCCAACTATATATTTCCATCTGAGAAAACATCATAGCAAGTTTATAACAGAATGCAGTTCCTCAAATGACCACTGGGGGCTGACACTAAAAGTCCAGACACTTTTCTTTCCAATCTCCTAAGACTATATGTTACTGTATACATTTTTTACCTGTCAAAAGTCATTACTTTAAAATTTTAAAATGAGAATTGGGCCGTGCTGATTGACAGGTGTCTCAGCAAAGTCATAACGGTGAACTAAAACTAATCTTAAAACTAGACGAGTCATCGTAAAACACTGTAGTTTACTGAATGCTCTAACGCACCATTAAGAGCAAAAACTCAATAAAAAAATCTGGAGTTCCTTTATGTATCATTTTTTACACAACTACCTACCACAGATACGGCTTGAAGCATTCATCGGACACAGGTGTGCTCCACTTTTGGCGAGTGAAACACTGAGAGGCGGTTTGTTGCAGCAGCTCATGATGTTGTTTTTAATGACTTCAACTTATAAGGTTGATTTTCCTTGCTCTCTGTGTTTAAGGCAAAATCGAAACGGCCACATTTTGTCTTGCAGTGAAGTTTTAAAAGCCTGCCAGTGTTTTTAAATTGGATTACACTCTTGGGAATAGCCAATCTCTATCAGCCGATCGCACTGACAGTTAGTTCTACCACCAGGAGCGAGGCCTGTAATCCCAGAGACGTTATGAAGGACAGCTGTGGGAGGCACGGGAGATATCGGGACAATAATAGGGAACGATCTCGTTGGGCTGATTAAGTGCAGGTGTGTAGATGAAACACTTCCTGTGACCACAGTGTTTCTCGCTTCACACGTTCTCAGACAGACAGTAACGTTTCTGAGCAGTAAGAAGAAATACGGAAGGACTGCAGTGGTTGTGGTTTAAACGTCGATGTATCCGCAGACATGTTACTGTAAAGAAATGCTTCTGCAGACTAACTATCGAACTGCTAGCTGTTGGAATGCATCTATTATAGTGGCTGAGGGAATTGCTCTGTTTCAATCCAGTTTACATCAACACAGTTTGGAATTCTCCATCAGTGGATACGAGCATCACCCAAATGGTAATAGATCCTAACCAGCCTCTGCACCACTTACTGGAGATGCTCACCGTTTTCTATTATATCTATTGTGTGCAAGCATTGTGGTATCTATAACAGATACCACAATGCTTCTATTAATTTTAAATTTAAGCTCATACTAGATCTGATTTATTGAGCACTTGGTTTTCTTGTATTTTCTATTTAGCCGAACAAGTTCTTTAGTGTACAATTTCAACTTTTCTGAGCTGTTTTGTTCCGTGAGACAGAGTTTATTTTACTGAGCTGCTTTAACAAAGTGCATTCCCACCTTTTTCACTCTTAATGCAGGTTTTTGTGTGTGAGTTCGTGTGAATGCAGTTTGCTAACAAAGCTTGCAAGCATCAGCACCCTCTCATCTAAATATGGTCGTTTATGTTTCAAAGAAAAAAAAAAAAATAGAAAAACAAGACAAAGCGAGGCTTAAAAAAAAACTATTATACACAAAAAGTATTTCCATAAAAATAAAGGATGACTCCCAGTTTGGTATTTCTGTAACATCCAAGCAGCAATTGAGATAATTTCCCCTCGTTTTGTGACCCGTGCGTAAAAGATTCTGGTAGAACACGCTGCAATTTGCAAGCGACAATCACTGATAAAGATGGGAGTTTCTGTGATTTGTGTGTAATCGCGAGCCCTAGCTCTGGGAATCATACCTGTCAGGTTCCAGTCATAAAGCTCAAGAATGTCCCGGAACAAGTAGGAGGCAAACAGCTCCAGGCCTTGGACGCAGTAGTTCTGTAAGCGAGAGACAGCCGAGGTTTGTTATCAGCGGCACGTGAATATACAGTAGCAGCATGCAGCCATAAAGAGTACCCCATAATGTAGATATGATTGATAAGTAAATCCAGTTCTGAGACTTTATCACATAAGCCACCTTATTGATACAATCACCCTCAGCGGGTCAAAAGGAAGCTCTTTTTCCTCTTCTAAAAGGATTAGCACCTTCACTCATCCGAGCACTGAGGTGCGAGAGTTACACGCGGCTCAGCGGCGCTCAGTCTCAGCCGTTTGAGATAAAAACAAAAGGGGTGAGAAAGGGGAGAAAAAGAGCTGGCAGATAAAGTGGGGTTTTACTGACCTCCGGTGCCATCTCCTCTATGAAGTGAATGGTGTAATCTATGTTGAAGCGGATCACACGGCACAATGGGATCTGTGATGATGAAAGGAGCAGAGGACGAGGAGAAGAAAGGACAGACTGACTCATTACCATGGCGTTAGGCAGAGGTCGCAGCTTTGCAAGGAAACTCATTAAAACCTTGTTTTTGGGCTTTTTTTTTCTTCGGTGGAGCTAGCTCACATCTGTTGGAATATATGGAAACCACATGGAAAAAAAAAAGCAACTCAAACACAGACATGTACAAGCGCTCTCCCCCTACTCACTCACTCGCTCAGGCGTGAACACCTGACTCTTGAAAATTAACTAACTGAAATCATGCTAAATAGATAAGCTTGCTCTTCTGAGTTTAATCTCCCTAGTTACACGGTCTTTGTTGTTAGAGCGCAGGGGTCCATTTTAAGAGATTAACCTGGGAGCTACTTTCATTCTTGCCCATCCCAGCAGCCAACTAGTAGGGGGCTAATATCAACAGACTCTGCAGTTCCTAATCCCCGCACTGCCATGAAGAGTTTACCCCAGCTTTTAACAAGGGCCGTGTAAATTATCCAGTTCAAATCATGCCTAATCCTCTGGGTTCTTTTCAAGCTAGAGGGGATATTGACCGAGACTCTATTATTCAAACGTGCAGGAAAAACACACACATACGTAGAGAGGGGAGAGAAATATTCCAGAAACGGCGTTTGGAGATCCCCCTCGGTCGATTTCTTGCTCCTTTAAAACTTCCACTTTGGGGACGGCGAGAAAGAGAGGCTCCTTTAAAATCACAGCCACTCTAGTGTTTGACAGTCACTGATGGGCCTTCAAAAGTGAGCGAGAGGACTCTGTGACAAGGTCAGCCCTGGGAGAGAGGAGCACTTTGTCCACGCAACAAAGAAGTCGACCCGAGGCCAAGAGTCGATTTGAAGTTATTTCTGACAAGAGTGGAGCTAAAAGGAGGAGGGATGCTCCACTTAAATGCTGAAAATACGAAAAAATGATGTGTTGCCTCAACAGACGGTTGAGAGTGTCCCATCACAGCCAATCTAGATCTGACTGAGCTGCACAACTGATCATGGGCCTGGGTTATTTAAACCACAGGCTTTCAGGCAGGCAGGCAGGCAGGCTCACACATAAGAGGGAAAAAGGAAGAAGAAAACTAAGAAAAATGGATTAAAAAGGAAATTCTATGATATAATAAAATACTGCTGTGATATTGCAAACTTCTGCAACTCCACCCGTATAAATCAAAACTAATGCCTGATTTTAATTTGGCTGATGTCCCCTTGGACGAAGTCTCCTTGTATGGCGCTGAAATGCTTCCAGGGTTTTCTGCTATTTTTAGATCGCTTTCTGGAAGCGCCATTGTGACTGCTTGCACGATGATGCGCGCTGGATCTCTTCAAATGTATTAAAGCAGTGACCTTTCAACTGCTGTAATACAGCATTTCATTTTGTGAAAGAAGGCAAAATCACACACGCAGCCACATCAGGTGTGCAAGGCGGGGAAATGAGGGAATATTGAGATGGTGTGGGCACAAAACTTTGTACTTGCACAAGTCACATATCAGGTGCTTTTTTTCACCAAATACTCAGATGCCTCAAGTTGGAGTTGGTCTTTGACCCTAGAGGGCTGTGACTTAGATACTCCTGGACAAACTCCATACTAGATCTACTGCCTTCAGGTGTGGAAATGTGGAAATCTGCATTTTTGGTCTCTGGATTGCAACTGGAGAACAACTGATCCAGTTTAGCTCTTGTGAAATTGCAGATGGGAGCAGTCAGATTACAACATCATGAAGTGATCTTAAAATAAAAATAACAATAGAAGTGGTCCTGAGACGCACACAGAGATGATGTTGAAGGAAACAATCAATTACATACACAGAGATTACACATATGGTTCCTTTTCTTCTTATTGTTTTCGACCTCATGTAGCTGCAAGGTAACTGATGTGCAAGATTTATGTAAATGTGAATACCTCTCGCAACCCTGAGGTTAATAAGCAGGATCTTAGCAATAAGTTTAAAAAAAGGTCCTAAAATATCACAAATAAAAGAAACAATCTACAAAAAACACTTAAGCATTTAGGTTTGTGCATCCTGTTTCTACCAGATGACATTTTGGCCTTTAAGTCATTAGTGAAGTTGCACATAGTACAACACTTTCTATGAATAACACACTATCTCAAGCATTTGCGCAGAAAAAGACTCCCTTGAGGTGAAATGTAAATTAAGAAGTCATAACCAACCCAGCGCACTTATATTTCACCTTTGCGAGGCTTAACATGACACTTACAAACAAAATACAGTAAACTCAGTGTGACGCTCGCCTCCGAAAAGCTCCACGCAAAAGGAACTGCCAACTCCGAACAAGTAAATAAAAATATGAACCATAAAACACAACAGCATAACTGAGAAAAATGACTGTACACTGACACCCACTGTTACTGTCAAACACCTGAGAGTGCTGCAGTGGAAAATTCATGGCTTACCGCCCGTGCTGCTAACAATTCAAAGCAGGCTTACGTTAGTGAGAGGAGTGTGGGAGAAGAGAGAGAAGCCTTCAAACAGGTACTCGTGGTCATCGTACTCAATCACTGTCGGCCTGTCGGTCTGGAACAGAAAAGAACAAGAACGGTCTCGCAAACACGCAAACACAGTGCTGTAGTTTAGGAGTGCTGTGAATATAAACAAAGTGGCTACTACCAGAACAATGTACTAGCATGTATTAAATCTAGTTCTTTATTTTAAGTTGTACCAGAAAGTTGGTGGGAGGTGACACAGTGATCCTGTAGTGGAAAAGTTTGCCGGCGTTGTTGTTCATTGGACGGCACTGTTTCACAGGCTGGAAAAGATAAACAAAGTCGATATTTGACACTTAGCCTCTTACACTTCATGGGAACTTGGGTGTTCCTCTGTACTCGACATATATGAGCAAATTTAGGCAAATGTAACAGATAAAAATCATGAATGAAATGAAACTCCCTTTTTTTTTTTTTTTTACAATGTGAGGGCTAGAACCATCAGACAGCAACTTCAGCGGGGACACCAACGTCAAAGTGTCAAAATTTGCAGTTCCTCAAATGGCCACTTGAGGCTGGCTAACAATAATAATAATAATACCGTATATCTTCCATTAGTAGCCTGTCTCTTTTAAAAGCCGGTTTGAAAACAAACTCCGCGCTGTCGTTGGTCCTCCCGCGTCTCATCACTCGGCCAGCCGTTTCCAATCAGCTGTGATCTACGACCAGCGGCATTTAAGCTCGATGCAGCATCCATCGAAGTGGGATTATTACACTGAACTGTCGGCTAGCAAACCTGCTAACTGTGATTTTCTGGTCTTTGACTTCCTCTTGAGGAGAGTCGGGTGGAGAGAAGTTTCGGGGAGCACCACTCGTGCACTGGGCTACCACAGACAAGGAGACACTCAGGAGCAAAGGAGGAGCACAATTGGGAACTGTATTATTTGTGAACTGTTGGAATACGTTTTGGAGCACTGTAAGTAAACACACTGTCTTTTCACCTCAGTCTAAAAACCGCGCCTGGGTCCTCTTCCCCTCTCACTTCCGCAACAATTCAGAGAAGGGAATAAGAGCCGGTCTCCAACAACCGCCGGTCTCTTTTAAATGCCAGGCCAGCCGGATAATTTTTTGAATAAAGCCGGGGCTACTATTGGAAGATATACAGTAATAATAATAATAATAATAATAATAATAATAATAGTTGTTTCATGAATACAACACTGACCAAGACAGCGATTAGCCAAAACTTAATATTTAACACCAGAGTGACTAAGTCCATCTTTTTTCTTTTCAGTCTATTTTTAAAGTATTTTAATTCCAGTCTGTCATTCACCTTCTTGGTACTTTCTAATCAAGCCGTCCAAAAAACATTTAATTTATACCGATTTGGAGCAAAAAAGGCATCAAAATGTTCTAATTATGAAGGTTAAACTACAACATATTTCTCGGTTTTTCTTGAGAAATTACTTAAGCATATACAGTGGATTTTTCTGCTAATGGACCCTTTATAGGATTTTACTCATTAGTTGGTCGAGCCGATTGGAGAAAAAAAAAAACAACTGCTGTTCCCTTCTGCAGATGAACGCAGTCACGCACAGGCATCTTGTTAAGTGCAGAAGTAAGTGAAGAGCAAAGCCTGTTTGCAGAGGTTATTATGAAGACAAACTGCTGGTATGAGTGATGAGTAGAAGCTTAATTGGCATCCTATAATGAGCATAATTATAAAGTCAATACACATTAGAAACTTATTAAAACAAATAATTGACTAACAACTTCCAGGTCAACAAAGAGCAACAAGAAATTAACGCACTAATTAACTGAAGACAGATTTTTAAGACAGAAAGTGCTAAAAATAAATAAATTTAAAAAATCAAATAATACATCCCTAAACAAGTGAGTATGGAGCAGACATTTACCCGCCTTTGTTTGGAGAATGACGCACATTTACCACTATTCAACATACCTATCATTGGTTAATAAATTCATTAACGATTCATTAAACAATCTGATGGTTTGATCATTTCCTACTGGGCATAAAGACAAAAGAAACAACTGAACGACTGAGCTTTTTGTAGATAAAATGCATTTTACTTATTAGATGAGCATGCGGCTGGTGGGAGTTACAGTTCCAAAACATACCAAAGTAAGAAAGTGAGTCATAAAAGAAAATATATCTCACTGTGTGGAAAAATACCCGATGAATCACTTGGACTCAACTCCCCAGTCAAATTTCCTCAAATGTAATATCTTTTTGTTCTTTAAGATGCTTCTGTCTCACTTATCGTGCCTTTAACACAATAGAAGATGGCCTCTGTATAGAAAATGCATTTAGCCTGACTAAAATAATGCCCTTGCCCCCGCGTGGCACAACTTCAAGGTTATGAAAGGGTGATTTATTCATGGCATGTCATACCTCTTCCCCCGGGTAGATGCTGTGGCGGATCCCTGTACGTCTGGCCTTGGCACTGCACTTACACAGGGGACCATCATTCATCTGGACAGAAAGAAAATACGTAAATCAGACAGAACTGCTTCACTTGCCATGTATAACACAGAGGCTGCTCAACATTTTACATCTCTAAACTGCAGACTCCTGACCTTTATTTCTTTGCTGGAGTTTGAAGTTTTGACTTTTTAAACTTCACTTTCTGCAATACATATCCTCACAGTAAAACTGCTGGCCTACAACTGTATTACACACCGTCTTTCCATCGAGTGGAAATGACATTTATTTAAAGCAGAAAGAGGAAGAGCGCAACTGACATAGAGACGAGACATCAATACCCGGAATAAAGATCTATGAGAGAAATCAAAAATGTGAAAGATGGCTGGTCCTGTCACCGCAACCAAAAAGCCAATAAAGACCCAAACCAGGAAACCTGCGAGCCAACCACGTTCCATCGACACAAGGGTCACGGGCAGTTTCAAGTGTTTGGTGGCAGACTTATTCACACATCAGTAATTTCCCTTGCAGTAAAGATGTAGCTAGGTGTATTCAAAACGGGAATTAGCGTGGCATTTGTTCAGCGCTCTGGTGCCTGGACTGAGCTACTAATGAGGCTGTAGTATTGAGATACTTTTTGTGTAGATACTAGAAGTCCAACCTGCAGGTGGAATAGCAGATTGTAAGATTTGGCTGGTGAGTCTATATATGTGTTTTTTTATGTCCCACTGAAATAAAAGTTATGGCTCTTTTCCCATTTATGTAGACAGCAGCTTCAAAATAAATGCCCAGAGGCTCTGCTGGCTGCTGAGTTTGAAGACTTCTTTATAGAAGGACTTTGGTTATATGTGCTGCTAGTGGTTTCAGATATTTACAAGAAAGACTTTAGAAGCCGACAGGGAAGAAACTGAGACCTCACTGTATCAAAATCAAAGCTAGCCTAGATTTTTATGGCCACAACAATCAACATTTACATTCTGCTTTTTTCAAAGCTTTGTTTGCAGTCTGTTTTGGAGTTATGTAATGTGCAGATTATCCTCAGTTATCCTATTCTTTATTGGATTATTCAAAGACGATATTTATTTTACTGATGTGCATCAATCATAGACGAGTCCTGGACAAAGGTGCAATGATCATATGGATGCCCTACAGCTCGAGCACAGCCTTTTTGACAAGCTTTCTTCTACTCTATCTTCTTCTACTCTTTTAATACAGAGCCATGCTGTTGCAATACATGTGGAGTGTGGTTTCCTTGCTGAAATAAGTTGGGCTTTATTGGACAGCAGTTTATATACTGTTTCAAAACTAGTATATACTCTCACAGGTAACTTTATATGGCATACCTGCTCTATTGCTTGTTATGCAAACACCTAATGAGTCAACAAGATGGCAGCAACTCAGTGCACTTAGGCATTTGGACATGCTTGAGATCCTCTGGTGAAGTTCAAACCAGCTGCCAGAATGGGGAAGAAAAGGCAGGCTGGTCAAAGTATTTCAGAAACTTCTGATCTACTGGGATTTATACCTACATGACCACCTACAGTGTTTACAGAGAATGGTCTCAACAGACAAACTACCCACTGAGCAGCTCTCTTGGGTGAAAAAGCCTTGTTGATGCCAGACTGCACTGAGTTGATAAGAGTACATCGGGAACTTAAATAGCCCTTCCTTAGAACCACCGTTTTCAGAAGAGCACATGTCGAACCTTGATACTCTACAGCAGAGGAAGACCACATCAGGTGCCCTACTCCTGTCAGCTAAGAACAGGAAACTGAGGCTACAATTCATACAGACTCATCAAAGTTAGAAAACAGAAGATTGTAAAAACGCTGTCTAGCACAATGAATCTCAATTTCTGCTGCAACATTGGGACGGTTCTGAATTGACTGAAACAGGAAAGCATGGATCCATCCTCCCTTGTTGCAGTTCAGGGTGGTGGTGGTGGTGTACGGATGGGTGGGATATTTTCTTGGTATACTCTGGGCTCCTGGTGACATTGTTAACGAGCATTGTTAAAACACAACAGAGTATGATTACTGACCATGTCCATCCCATGATGACCACAGTGTACCCACTTATTAATGGCTGCTTCCAGCAACATGAATGTTATACCAGGAAGTTGGTATATTTGTGCCATGTCACAAAGCTGAGATCCTCTCAAACTGCTTTCTTGAAAACAACTCCACAGTCGCCATTTCTCCATCTAATAGAGTAGTGGTGGACTGGGTGTCTCACATCATGGATGTGCCACCAAAAAATCTGGAGCATGTGATGCTAGCATGTCGATATGGATCAAAATCTCTGAGGAACGTTTCGAGCACCTTGTTGAATCTATGCCAAAAAGAATTTACAGAGTTCTAAAAGCAAAAGTGGGTCCAGGTGTCAGGAAAATGTGTTCCTGGAGACACCTAGTGTTATGGCACCACAAAAACAGTTTGAAGTGGTTTGGCAGGTGTTTAACATGTTTTGATGTCTGTGCACGGATTTTGACAACTGGTCGAAACACACATCGAGTGTGTAACTGAGATCAATGAAGGCCGAGATCAAAACCAGGTGGAGCCTGACCCATGAGTATTGTGATGATGACATGGATTGGATATTCAGTCTTTTTATATAAATAAATATCAGTTAAATGGAAGAAAAACACAAATAATAACTTAGTAATTCACAAATTTAGGTAAAATTTAACAAAGTAACTAAAATATGGGAATGTGATGTTAAAACTAAAGTACTGTTATTTCCTTAAAAAACATTATATATTATTTATGTTGTCTGGTGAATATAGTCGTTACTTTTTGTCCTTCCAGTCACTCGTGTGACACCTTCAGGCACTTATTTGGGTGTGGACTTTGAAGCACCATCTAACTATTTAAACTAAAAGGTCAAGTGAGACATAAATAAATGTATGTGTAGACTCAGTTAAATCTGACAGATTAAAAACAAATTACTAAAATTGCAACATCATTTTTTTAAGTCATACTTCGACCACCTTTTTTTTGCTGATGCAAAATTCTGCCGGAGGTTTTAATTCAGGATTACTTGAATGCTTTTCTTATAATGCCTCTGGCCTAATGCAAAGTGAGGTCTCTGCAGTTTTCCTGCTTTTATTCACAATGCAGGGGCAGTATCGAGTCATTTTCACATTGCACAGCAGGAGCCAGCACATTAGATTACATCAGGTGTTTGCTAAGTGCTGGAAATACTCTGTTTGGTTTTGGAGAGGGTGCTTCCTGGGTAGAGGGTACAGGGGGGCAGGACACATGGGAGAGTTAACATCATCAGTTATCACATAGGCACAAATCACGAGGACTCTGATCTAGAGAGCTTGCAGGTTAAGGACCATTTAATGTCTGATAAGGCTGCAGGGGACATCTGCATTCTCACTTGTTTCTCTGTGGAGTGATGCCTTTGATTGTTCAGGGCTGCATGTGTACAAATCAAAGTAAATATTGTTTGATTGATTTACTTTAACTTTTAAAATCATTGTTTCATATATGAAGGTGAAGTCTGTTGTTGTCAAGAGACCAAATGTGTTGGTTAAAGGTTACAGCCTGCCTGTGCAGCTGCCTTGTCATTCTCACATAGACAGGATGTCTTCGAGTATTTCAGGAATGCTTTCAGATTGAGCTATTCTGTATGATTTAATACTTTGTCAGACATGAATTCAAGAGGTATACACAGAAGATAGAACAATCTATCCTTGGCATCCCTTTGTTAAGACGCACTAACCTCCCCGGGGTCATTGTACCACAGCTCCTCGTGCAGCCGGTCGGGATGAGCTTTCTTCCTTTTGATCTCAGCGATGACATCAAAAACCTCTGAGTCAGAGCTGCTGGAGCAGGTGCTTCCTTCGCCTTCTGACTCACAGTCTGACTCGCTGCTGCTGTCATCTGAAATCACAGTGCAAGAAGGTCTTTAATCATGCGAATGCTACGCGGCTAACGATTAAAACTAATTCGGCGAGCCAGAGCTGGTCGAGTGGTTAAGCTCCTCTGCTCGGCTGTGCCCTCACAAAGTATTACACTCACAAGGCAGAGTCAAAGTAAAGTAATCTGTCAAAATGCTTTAAAACTGTGCGCTCTCGGGCTCTGCCAACTCTTGAAGAGGAATAATCACCATCGCTATGTAGATGACACAGCAAACCTTAAGATCTGTTACCTAATTTGCACTTGCTTGATCTTTCTTTATGCAAACAAATATAGTTTAGCGTGACTAACAGCTAACTGTGGTGGTTTCCTTGTCTAAACACTGTTGTTCATAACAAGTTCCAATTTTCATGCCAGTTGCAGACTTTAATGCATCCGTGAGATTAAAAGAGGGGTGCAGTTGCCAAAGTTGACATCTGGCACTCGTGTTTTCTCCCGTCCTCTCTCACTTGTCATTCTCCCTCACCAAAAACAAACCTCAAACCAAAATGAGAATTATAATTACCATTCTGCTGAATGGTTTGTGGCCCTTAGCTAAGCAGAGTCTTTAATTCTTATCAGCGCTTTAACTCGAGTGTTTGATTGTGAAGTCGGCACCCAGAGCAGCATATTTAGCAAATTGGATCTCCCTGAGTGAGATTTATATTATTGCGGTGGTGAAATAGACAATCGGGCTGACAGCCCTGCAGATAAAATCAGAAACATAACTTAATCTCTGCCTCGCCCCAATGCACCGCTGAGAAGATAGCAAGCTTTTTTTTCCCCCATATCAATAAAAAAGGTTGTCAACAGATGGTTCAGCTGATGGCTTTTATTTGGAAGCACAACAAGTATGTGCAGGCCAAGGTTTTATTTAAAGACGATCATATATGCTTTCATAACAGCCAAAATATTAAGCAAGGCTAGTTATAAATGATGAGGTCGTGTATGTAAAACGCTCTGTCTTAGATAGCTCTAAACACTCGGTTTTAGCAAGTTTTTTTATACTCTTGGCTGTGTATGAGGTCACTCAAATGCCTTATATGGCCATCTCAGGTAAAGAAGCCCCACCTTCTTGCTGTTCAAATCTTCCCCTCACAAAGGGTAGCCAATCAGAAGCAAGTAAGCTTAAAGGACAGATAAAAGAAAGGATCTAAAATGGCTTGTTTCAGTCTCAGGGGGTGCTCTAAAGCCCCTTAGCATAAGACAAAGATGGATTATTTTGAACTGTGAATCACACTAAGCTACACTAGTAAAGTCCAAGAATAAAACTTTGGAGTTTGAAATTAGCCTAATAGGTCTCTTTTACAGAATTAAGCTTAAAGACTGTGAGGTTAAAGCTAAAATAACACAACTAACCCGGGTCCTCGTCCAGTTTGGTCTTGGGCGGCTCCCATTTGGGTCGAGCAGCCTTGGCTCGCTCCTGTCGGTTTCCCAGCTCTTCCTCAAAGCGCTCAAACAGATCACGTAGTTTACTCGTTCCCACCACTGTAGAGTCTCCCTGAAATACAGCAGTTCAAATACAACAAGCTAAGTTTGCTCAACTGCTAAATGTTAAATGGAAAAGTTGTAGACTGAGAAAGGATTCCAGGATCTTTTAGTCAAACTAACGTTTTAATATTTAATAGATATTTCAGTCAGAGACACTTTAGTCAAAAGAAGTTTATCATATCCTCTTGTAGTCATTGATTAGTATTATTTATAGGGCAGTATGCCTCTGTCAGCTACCACTCCTAAGTGAAGCCTAAGATAATGCATCTCTAATTAGCCCTCAGGCAACCTAATCTAAAAGAATTGAGGTTGGGGCGTAGTCATACAAGTGTTCCTGTATATTTTATGCTGAAATACTGTCTGTGTTTATCACAACTATACTGTTTGTATTACAATTCAATTTTATTTATACAGCGCCAAATCACAACATCAGGCACCTGTAAAGTAGGGTCTACTTTACAATACTTTATATTGTAAAGTAGACCCTACAATAATACATAGAGAGAAAAACCCAACAATTATTTGACCCCCTATGAAAAAGCACTCTGGCAACACTGAGTAGGAAGAACTCCCTTTTAACAGGAAGAACCCTCCGGTAGAACCAGCCTCAGGCAGGGGCAGCCATCTGCTGCCACCGGTTGGGGTGATATCTTTCCATTAAATATTATACCAATGAACCAGTTCCTATGAAATGCTGTTTGGTGGACTCTGGATCATTTCCTCTGTTTTGTAGATGATGTGATTCTATTGGCATCATTGTGAGTGGACTTCCACTTTACACTGTGGCAGATTGTAGCCAAGTGTGAAGCAGATGGGATGAGAATTGGGACCTCCAAGTCTGAGATTATGGTTCTCAACTGGAAAAGTGTGGAGTTTCTGCCCCAAGTTGAAGTATTGGTTTGTTGATTTGAAAAAGAGAGTGGACTGTAAAAGCTATTGGTTAAAATTCTACATTTTACTCTCGCCTATAGCCAAGAGCTTTAAATAGAGATTATAGGTATAAGAAGTAGAAATGAGCTTGCCCCATGTGTCTGCTCCTGCCGTAGAGACAGGCTGAGGGACTTGAAGTAGAACTGCTAGTGTTTCACAATGAAAGGAACCAGTTTGGTCATTTGACATGAATGCCTACTGAGGACCTCCCAGTGTAGGTGTTTTGGAGCAGACCCAGGACATGCTGGAGAATTTACGTCTCTTTGGTGGCTTAGAAATACCTCAGTATTGCCCAGAAAAGATGGAGGAGGTGGCTGGGAAGATGAAGATCTGGGCATCTTACTCATAATCTTGCCCCCACAACCCAGACCTTCAGAAACAGCAGAAAATGGATAGATGTGCAGACGTACGTATGGATGAAAGTTGTAGAACAATGACAACTGATGGAAGGAAACCTTTGTATTATTAAAAATATAACGTCACATAGAAATATCAGGCTATTCTCTCAGTTGAATTTTAAACTGTGCACTCAATACAAGACATGTTGCCAGGATGCTCCAACTGATGATGCCATTGAGATGAGATGAGCTGATCTGGTGGGATTGTGGCTGAGCTTGATTTTGTGGACTGCCAGAACAAAAACTATGTTTACTTTTGTGTGTGTTTTTTATGCGTTCACTAGAGACGGTTCTGAGCAAAGAGGAAATGAGGACTGAGCCAGAGGGGATGACATGCAACAAAGAACCCCAGCTGGACTCTAGTCAGGAGGATTCTAGGATTACATGGTCAAAGTCTCAAACCCACAGACCCCCAGGATGCGCACTGACTTTTTAAAACTTATAAAAAACTCGAATACAACTATATTCGAGTTTCTTTAATATACTCACACTAACAGTCTATTGATGAAGACAAAGTGTGATCTTAGGTGGTATAACGATGTCACAAACAACACTGCAAAACCTACTTATGCCTTTAAAAGAGAAAATGATCTGCTTTCCACTAGAAAGGTATCTTAAATTATTACAAAGCTTGCACCACTGTGAAGTGTAATCTAGTGTTAGTGCAGTTCTACACACATCTGACACAGCTACAGTAATTGACACCCAAAGGTAACATCCTCTCTGTCGTAACAGAGACACAGGAGAGCTAAATGTGTTTGTGAAGGAGGCTTATGAGTAAAGTTGGGTTTCCTCTTGACATTTAACATCACTTCAGTTTTCCTTTAAGGACAGGTCAAGTGTTTGCCAGAATGTGTAATGTGTGGGGAGAGAAAGGAGCTGAGGACACCGAGCATTTGAGACTACGGATAAAGGTCAGCGAGGAGAGGAGAAAAAGTAGTTGTCAGTATCCACAAGATCCAAAGACTTCAGAAAAGCATTTTAGAAGGATTTGCTAAAAGAAAAAAGAAAACGTGGGAATAAGATGTTATTTGAGTGCTGGCTCAACTGACTGACTGAAAAAGATACTGCTACAAAGCCATCAATCCAAAAAGTATCACAAGTAAATA
>VURO01014593.1:0-14018 GCA_015108175.1 Pelvicachromis taeniatus | reverse complement strand
AGCTTACTGGTAAGTTGTTATAGTGAGCTATTTTTAGAACAGGCCCGCGGGCTACTCATATGGTCCTTGCGGGCTACCTGGTGCCCGCGGGCACCATGTTGGTGACCCCTGATGTAGAGGTAGATGAGGCGTGGAGAGATTTTAATGACATATAGTTTACATTCTTACTGTCTCGTTCTACTAGTAGCTAATACTTCTGACAACTTATATCCGTCATCGTCCCAGAATGCATTGTGTGCGCAAAAACATGGCAGCTCCCATGGAACCAAAACCGTTTTAAAAAACAAAGATTTAATGAATAACGAAAACATTGCAGTTATTTTGAAGTATGTTTTTATGTAGTGGAGATCATTTGTAACATATTTAGAGTAACTTGCCATAATAGTCGGGGTTCCCTTTAAGAATACTCTTTAATGACTTTTGATTTCATGAACAACAAACCAAAGTTACAATTAGTAAAGTAACAACGTGAGCCCTAATTTTATGCCTGTTTTCTCCAACCATGCTCTTGACTCATATCTGTACAGGTTTACAGGTTACGTTTAACTGAACTCAGGGAGACGTGTTTGATGTGTAATCTTATCGCCTGGATTTTGCAGCTTCCTGACAGAACAAAGAGCTTTTGCGCCAGACTGAATGGTTGACTTTGAACGGCAAGTTTTCGAATGAATCATAGCATGACTTCGGTCATTGATTGGGAATTTTCCAACAGAAAGAAAGCTGTCAGCTCTACCTTCCACAACTGTGCACAAACATTACCCAAAACCAGATAAGAGCAAAAACATTCACAGACTGGATCAGTAGGCATCCACTGTTTAAACCAGAAAACAATCACACAGAGGGCAGCAGAGGGACGGACTGTGCAAAAGGACAGCTTATAAGAGTAAAAGAAGAGCCTGTATTACATAACTAGAATATTATATCTCAGCATATATAGACTCGTTGTGTGTGTGTTATTGAAGGGGAAATGGGGGGGATGGATGGTCATTCAGCAAAGGATGAAATGAAAAAAAAAAGGAGGGGAGGCACAAGGGGATGTTCATGGATGAGAGGGGGGAGGAAAAGGGTATAGAGTTTCCTGTCCCGTCTCCTCTCCCCCTCCCAGAAAGGTCACCAAAGAGGCGCTCCGCACCACCTCAAAGAATCCCATTCCACAGGAAGTACAAACCTCCCTGGAGATTTATTTATAAAAAAAAATAAATACATTTTTTTTAAAGCCATGGAGGAATGCTTTTTACACACACACACACACACACACACACACTAACATCCCTTTGCTTGATCCTTCCACCCCTCCCCATTTCCTATCCTGCTTCAACACATATACAGTCTCTCTCTCTCTCTCTCTCTCTCTCTCACACACACACGAGGTGCTAACGCTTGGCGAAGGGTTAAGTGCGTGAGTGTCTGTTTTACTGGCAATTACTGCCACAGGAGGCATTACAACTCTGCGCTGTTGATCACTGGATGCTAATGGCTAGGTGCAATAGCTGCAGGAGGCTGCAGAAGGACAAAGAGATAGAGGGCAATGGGACGAAACTGCAGGCATGCAGGGGGTGACACCCCTGCACCCCACACACACAGACACACACACCCACAGATGAGCGCCTGGTTTCAGTCAAGATGGAATCTATTATTGCTTTGTTTCCCTGCAGCTTCTGGAGGGAACTGAGCCCGGCTAAGAGGGAGGAAGGGTGGGAGGTTTTGTGTGTGTGTGTGTGTGTGTGTGTGTGTGTGTGTGTGTGTGTGTGTGTGTGTGTGTGTGTGTGTGTGTGTGTGTGTGTGTGTGTGTGTGTGTGTTAGGGAGGGAGAGATGCAAGGCAGACTGCTGCATGTTAGCAACAACTGAGAAACAACTGGGAGAGTGCTCGAGAGAGCGCCAAAGGAGGGGGCAAACCACATGTCTGTGTGTCTCCAAGTGATGATGTGTGTAGATGACCAATCACTAAGGTTGAAGTGAGACCTCCCAGAAAGAGGGAGAGCGAGACTGAGGGAAAAAAAATTGATTGAGAGATTGGAGAGTTGACTAAAAAAAAAAGGAGACATAAAGACGACCTCCCCCACACCCAGAGATGAGTGATAAAAATCTGTTTACTCTCATAATAATCAAATTGGGTTTTATTAGTTTTCACTAGTTGTAGCCTTTATCTTTATGAGTGTTGCTGTAAAGTTTAAAACTATTATAAATACTAAATATGTGGTTATAGCAACAACTAGTCAACAACTGGCCACAACTGCTGCTGATTTATCCGAATAACCACAACAAGAGTCAGAAATCATGTCCTCTTTCCATCCACAGCTAAACAGCTACTTCAGTGTTCCCATCAAAACCCTCCTTAGGAATATTTCTCATGTGAATATTTTTTGTCCTTTTTATGGCACAGATGTCAACAAACATGATTACAACATGTGCATGAGTCAAATCATAGGTTACATGGCATCCTCATCATCATTAGTACTATTATCATGTTATCAGGGACACCAAGTACAGCAGCTTTAGTATTTGTAAACGACGCTCATCACTGGAGTTTTTTTTTTTTTTATTGTAATGTCTGTTTGATATCACAAGCGTGGTGGGACGCACACGTTGGCAGCTAGGAAGGACAAGGGAAATTCTGGCTTAAAACGAATAAAGATGGCAAGAAATAAATTAGTGAAGCTTTAACACAATAACAATTTCACTTTAATCAGAAGAAGCTGTGAAATATGAGCAGCTCCAAAAAATCTTTAAAAATGAATCATGACTAATGGCTGATAACTCAGTTTCTCAAGAAATAAACAAGCTTAAAAAAAATAAATAAATAAATAATAATTAATTAATTAATAAAAAAAAAAAAATCATAGCTGTTCCTTACGAGGGTCACAGAGGGTTAAATGGCAGCTTGTGACAGAGCAGAATATGTGTATTGTGTATATATCGTGTGTGTCTGACACACAACTATGTGGAGTCTGGTTACAATCCAGCTCAGGAAACACCTCACTGTCCTGTCTGTCAACATGTTTCCTTGTGTGTGTGTGTATGTGTGTAGCAGTAGGACCTTATAAGGCTACATGGCTGCACAAGAGTTTCAATAGCAGGCATGAAAAAGTGAGAGAGAGCGAGAGATGGCAAATGAAAATAAAACAAGTAAAAAAAAAAAAAGAAAAAGGGAGAGAACAGGAAATGTGAGACTGAATGAATAAAAAGGCACAACCCAGACGGTATAAGGCAGAGTGGGGAGGGTGAAGAGGGGGGAATGGAAAAGGTAACAGTACAAGAAAAAAAAGAAAAAAGAAAATGAGACAGATAAATGGAACAAGAGGCCAAGAGGCTGCATGCCTTCCTCTCCTTTAGCCCATCACTCATCTTAATGCTGCATCTCTTTTCTCTCCTCTCGGCTACTCCAACTCTGTGAGCAACAGGCAGTGAGAGGCTCAAGCAGATTTAACACTTAAAAACTTAATTTGGGCACAGAAGGAAAGGAATCTTGTCAGGGTGCTCCATTGATAGTAAAATGTCAAATTATTCTAAAGACTACACTTGGCTACTCTAATGTCAAGGTTAATGTTTTGTTATTCATTGAGGAGCCCTAAAGTTTTTGGCAGAGATTCAGGATGGATGCTGTTCCCGACAAACTTTATGGAAACTTGCATAGCAAAAATGTGTCCTCGAGACCTCAGGGGGGAAAAAGTAGCTCATAATGTTTGTGATTTGTATTTGGCTCTCATCTTACGGATAGATTTTGTGTGGGAGGGCATAAAAACTAAATACTTTTCCACGTCTGTGCAAATCAATAAAATGTGTTCGAAACTGCCCGAGCCATTTAAAACCAGCTTAGACCCAGAGTCCATGTAAGCAACTCTTCCCCCTGACAGTCGCCCAAACAACAGTCAATGACGGCAGACGGAGTTTTGATTGGTCGGTTGGTCACAGGAAGGACAGTGACCTCACAGACGGAGACTCAAGCCAGTCGGTCGCAGATCGACGTTATCAGCAGCTGACAGATCCTAGTCACACATGACAGGAAATCCCAAGTGTGAGTTTTAAAAAAGCTACGAGATGACATAGAACCCCTGCAGGCTAATCTGAGCTTAAAAACTAGGCTTAGTATATAAAACATTAAATTATCCCAAAGCTAGCAACATGAAATAGTCAAGTCTGATGCTCGGTGCAGCGCCATGAAGCTCATTATCATATTCTCTTCAACCCCAGATATATTTTTAATCGACTCGTAATCTAATCCACTGAATTAGCAGCTACTAGTCAACTAGAAAAACTCGAGGGGGGAAGCTTTATTACATAGATTAGTTAGAAGCTTTTCTCTCTTTTCTCTCCCTCCTCTTTAAACTGACAGGTCAGGATTACAACACGATTAACATTGCTCTAATTCTGCTTCACCATTTGAGGTAAACACAGCTACGCTTCCAGCACACTTCACTTGAAGATCGGCTCTCAGGCCTCTTTTCACAACTCATTTGGGAACTAAAAATGTTTTCAGCTCCGCACATCAGGTATCACACACAGAGCTGCAGGAGGAAAAGAAAGAGAGGCAGGAAACTGTGTTTAGGGAAATGGCCTCTTCCTGTTTTTCTGCCCTGATGAGCTGATCTAGGAGTTTTGGTAAGAACCCACTCAGAAACACCAACTGCTGACACGAACGTGCTCTGAGGCATTGCATATGTTGCTTCAA
The DNA here is from genome assembly GCA_015108175.1 of Pelvicachromis taeniatus. Classification (NCBI taxonomy): domain Eukaryota; kingdom Metazoa; phylum Chordata; class Actinopteri; order Cichliformes; family Cichlidae; genus Pelvicachromis; species Pelvicachromis taeniatus. The sequence goes on along the minus strand of VURO01014593.1, from coordinate 9,348 downwards.
GGTGGCACGGCCAGGACCGGTTTTCTGTTGCTTTCAATGCTTTAAATGACAGTTTGTCCACAGTCAAAATCATTCAGTGTAATTAGAATATCACAGGATCTGCTCGGGTATGCACCTTGAGGTAAAGATAAAATAGCTGAGCTTGCAACAGAACTAGAGACTCAAACACAATAACCCAGGGAATATACTGTATGTGATAGTTGGTGTGAAGATGGTACCTTGATGTCAAAGTTGCATTCAAACCGCTTGATGAGGACGATGAAGTTGCCCGTCAAGTTTTCCTTTGGCGGGGGTTCGATGGGCTCGCAGGCATTTTCTGGTCGAGCGCCAATCAGGAAGCCCTGTGGGGATATTATGAAGGGACAATGTGACTTCCATCCAAATGTATCTTTATTTGGTTCCCTTATAGCACAAGTTAAATGAAGTCATTTAATTATTTAATTAGATCACTTTTTCAAACTTCTGCTCATATCTGAGGTGCCATTTTTCACTCCTCTTTAAATCCTTCTCCTCCAAGATAAGCAACATCCACCAAGAAAGCTGGAGAAAATAAAATGCTGGCAAACAATGTTTGCAACCCTACATGCACCATATTCATGTGACGTTGTGATGCATGCATAATGAATGCAGAACTTTCCACTGGAATGAAGACACATACATATTACAGTCAGCAACATATCAAGGATGCTGTTGTTCTCAGATCGTCTCCAAACTCAGATCCTCTTTCTTCCTCTCTGCTGCTGCTTCCTGTGTTAGTAACATAGCCAACAACAGCTTTGAAGTGATGGACGAGAAGGAGATAGCGAGAAGAAGAAGAAGAAAGAGAAAGGCTGCGAGTGATAAAAGAAAGATACACAAAAGCACAGACAGCAAAAGATACAAAAGATAGCTGCGAACAAAATAGAAAATCCAGAAAAAAAATTGAAAGGAGGCAAAAATAGAAGTGACTAAGCAAAGAACCAGATGAGATGCATGGAGAAGAAATCAACACGAGGAGAGCTATTTCAAAAACCTCTGCCGCTTTAATGGAAGTGTAACTAACACCAGTATGTGTGTGTCTAAGGCAGAGTGGTAGACAGGAAGTGTGAGCTGCTGTGGGACTTTGGGACCCTGCCTTCACTTCACCACTCTGTGTTTCTCTCTCTCACATATACAAAGCCAGCCCAGTATATCAAAGAGAGTCAGCACTTTCTATCACACACATAAGGCCAGTTTCAACCAGCAGGAAACTGATATTCTTTGTGCACATCTTGCCAGCTGCCACACCTCTGTGCCTCCAGAACACCGGCTGAACTCCACACGGGAAATGCCTAACAAATCAGCTGAAAGTTAAAGACAGCACGGAAGAGAAAGCTGCTGACTAAACGCAGTGTCTGGCTGTAGTTTAACATTAACACGAAGATCAAATTCAAAGACCAGGGAGCTCTCTGGAATCTCACAGGCCGGAGGAACGTGAGGAATCACCCGCTTCCCACATTGTCGTCACCTCTGGGTGCCTCCAGCACAGCCCAGCCTTGCTGTTAAATGACATCACTGTGCTACTGCCTCACATTCCTCCTGACTCCTCAAACCAGTGGCAAGAGCGCCCTCTGTCGTGCATGCAAAGCAAATTTTTTTAAAAAAGACCCCCAAAACATCAGCAAGTACTGCAGAATGCAGAGACAGGAGCCGGCTAAGAAACAGGAAATACCTGGGGGTGGATCCTGAACATACAAACCGAGATGACACAAACGTTCCGCTTGTACAACGAGATCGCACTTAACCAGTAGACGATATCGCCTTAAATAAATCATCTGAAATGAAAATCAACTGTCAACATCTAGGCAGTTTTTTTTAATAATAATAAATGCAGAGCACCTCAGCTGTGATACTTCCAGAGATGTGTAAAAAGGTTATACACATTATAAAGAAAAGACATTTTAAAAGTAACCCTTAAAAATTATTAATTTATCCCATAACAGTTTATTTTTTTTAGCCCATTATAGCAAGAAACCCAAGTGTGGAAGAAGGACCATCTGAGGACAACTCATTTAACATGATGGAAAGAATTTAGTGGTTCAAATATTCTTGCACAAGCACTTTTGCACAATCAACCAGCTACGAGTGTCACAGAGAAGAGGTGGGACTGCAGAGCTGCTGCAGTAGTAGCAATTAACCCAGCAAACCCAGTTAAATCTTGCTTCAAATAAAGGATAATAATTAATAAAACCTGTTAGAGGAGTAGCACTCTCCAAAATAAAACTGATAATCACATTTGAAGAGAGTCAGCGTTAAACAGGATCAGAAAACAATTTAATTTCTTCTTCTACTGACTAGAGTACAAACAACTGCAGAGAGTGCTAACAGAGTGCCTAAGTGCCAACAAACTGTGGGACTTTGTTATTGCAGAATTCGAGAGCCAAGCCAACTCTTTCAAATGATTGCACAGTGATTACACTTAATCCCGTCAGTGTAAATCTCACCACAGGGCTCGTTTGCAGCTTTGCTCGGGGTTGAGACAGATAGAAAGAAAGCAATGAATAACTCCCTCGACCGAGGCTCTCTGTAAGCAGATTAAAAGCGGTGTAATTCCACTCTCAGATATGATGGTTTTCATTACTTCACCTGCATAAAGCACTTCAAAACCCGACCTCATGCATGACCACAACAGGAAGGAGGTGAAGCTACGAGAGTTTGCTTTCACTGTTTGTCTTGGTTGGGGGACAATCTTACTGAAACTTCCTGCACTCAACTTGGACAGAAATAATACAGACACAATACAGCTGCAGTCTACACGTGTTTAAAAAAAAAAAAAAGTGGCATGTTTGTGGGTCACATTTTACTGAGGAAATGTGTATGGGGAGTATAACCAAAAGAGAAGAAGAGATTCTGGGTTCATCAACTTCTTGAGATCTTGTTGGCAGAGTTGGGATCACATCTGAGAAGGCAGAGAACTGCATAAATAACATTATTTATATATTATTGTATATTCAGTACCAGGCCATCTTCTGAGGTATGAGTGCACAGCTATGCGGTTGGTGTGAACAGCTGCATTAAGAATAAGTGAGTCGGAAAAATATTTGTAATGCACAAAATATTTGCACAAATTTTGTGCATTCAGTGTGTACAAACCTTAACCCTGGTCAGAATCGGTTATGACCTTGTTAGCCAAAACGCACCAAGTTACTCATCACTACACCAATCACAGCTCAAAGTTGGTCAAAATTATTGTCAACAAGATACAAAAAGTTGAAGTGAGAAACACAATTGCAGTTTTCATCTTCTGAACTATTCAAAAGATCCTTGCTTCAGACACAGTTCAGAAAGAGTATAAAGCTTGATTAAGTCATGCAGACACAAACAGTAATTAGAACTATCTGGTGTATCCTGTGCTGTAAGGCTCAGGGCTGAATCTGACCTGAGATCAGTGACTGCGTCTTCCCTGGTCGTTCTCTCGGCTTTCCTGCCTTTTCTCTACTGTCGTTTAACAAACGCATCTGCAGAACATAGCTATGAATGATGATGATGATTACTGATCTGTAGTACAGTAATCACAGCTATGTACTACACTAATGATGTATTGCGCTGCATTTTTAGTTAAAAAAAAAAATTTCTAAACAAACGCTAATAAGGTGTTTTGCTTTTGACAATGAAGAAGCTCTTCATTTTCCTGCATCTAAAACATAAGCGGGTACCTGAGAATCATTTAGCAACAACAGTGCCAGGCGTAGTTGTAGAAGCTTCGCTTATAGCCAAACTTTCGAGTCACACAAAATGATCTGTATTCCGATTATTTTTATTTATACGGTGAGAACGTGTGTGTGCTTTTGAGACTTTACTGCTGTTCAGATTCGGTCACCATCTGCTGCTGCATGAACCAAACCGCGGACTTTCCAGAGCAAACTTTAGCGAGGTGCTTGAAACTGTGTTTTTTGACCAGGCTATAATTGGGGAAATGAAAGTGGGTAAAAAAAACAAACAAAAAAAAAACAAACATCTGAAACTGCTGTGGTATGCAAATAACTTTACAGCAAAAAAAGAAAAAGGGGGTGTGAGTTATTTCAAGTTGGATTTTGATTGTCTTAAATAAATAAATAAAAAGGAGGTCACAGGACCCAGAATCACCTGCAGCGTTGAGACTAAAACTTTCTATAATGAAGCCAAAACGTCTCTATCGCCCCCTGGTGTCTGGCTGCAGTATAAGTCATAAACCCCGCCTCCCCCATGTTAGCGGATGAGAATTTAAAAAATTCTCCTCAGATAAATTTTATAATAATAAAAGACTCTGAGGAGTCTTTTATTATTATTGGTAGTTCTCATTACGCTGTTTTATGTTCAAGCGGTCTCCTTTCTCATGTTTGATTCTAATTACTACCACAATGCTTTTAAATTGGGGTGTGACATCATCATCATAACAGCTTTGACTGGCAGCTGCAGTTAAATTAATTTACCCTGACTAAAGAAATCAAGAGGAAAACACCGGACTGCTCAGTTTCTAATGAGCTACCGTTACTGTAAAAACCTCTGATAAATTTAAAGGCAAAAAGTCAAAGGGATTAATCACCCATATATATCAGCATTAACAGTACCTCAGTTTGGTGTTTCAGAAAGGTGCTGATCTCAGACCAGCAGAGTTTCTGTTTTAAACCCTGAATGTAGTCAGCTGCATGAAGAGCACATGAGATTTTCTCTGACACGATTAAATAAAACCTGATGAAGGTCAAAGGTCATCACTTGTATGTTGAACTAAAAACATGTGATCTGGAATTCTTTCACTGTTTTTTGCCAATAGTGTGTTATTTACCATAAAGTAATCATTCATACCAAAGTAACCAGAGAGGATAATATATATTTAAATAAATAACTTTCTAAAGGACTGAATAGAATATCTTCATGTAAAAGTCCAGAGCCTCTGAGGATTATCCAAGTATTTATATCATTACACAAAGCAAAGGTTTCCATCAGTGTTCATGAAATGCTGCATTTAGCCATCTTCTGGGGCCTACGGTGGAGCTCTGAAGAGTTCCCTGTGAGGGAGCTGCTGGTGAAGATCATGATCTGCTGCTTGATCCCCGCGATGAGCTTCAGTCTTCCTGATGTTTCTGAAATGATGCCTCTCTCAGTGGGTCAACAGAACATCTGGCACAGGACAATTGTGATGAAAAAAAGGGAAGTAGTTTCTCCAAACCTCTGGACTCAGGAAACCCAGCTTGGTCCTGATGGTCTCCCTCACTAGTTTCCCCCCAGAGTGGATGTAGCTGTTGATAATAATGTGGCCTCTATTATTAAACAAAAGGAACAAATTACACTTCTATGAAACCTTCTGCTGCTATTTATATTTAAAGTTTCCATGTTAGCAGGCTGTAGAGCGCTCTGTGAGTGTAATGGATCTAAAACTGTTTAAATCTTCAGTTTTATATTAAAATCTCAAAGAACAGCATAAAAGTTTTTATATTAACAGTAACTCTGGGACTCTGGAGTGTGCAGCTGATGTCATCGCTGTCTAAAAATTGATAACACAGACTAAGGAGTGCTGAAACGTTCAAACATAGACGATTAGAGTAACAGATGTGTAGCATCGCTAACTAGCTAGCAACAAGCCACTAATACAGTGCGTATGCTAGCGGCTAATCTAGCAAACAAATTAACAACAGAGTGATTTTCGATGTTGTAGAACTATAAGATGATAAGCTGTGTGTCTTTTTCATAATAGAGACGTGGTTGGTATTTACCTTAATTGAACAAGTTGTGAGTCGCGGTAAACCCATCAGCAGATAAACTGGAGCAGCCGGGCTACGTAAAAAGTGTGTGTGGGGGGTGTTCGCGGTCACGTCCAGCAGGTGCGTCACTACTGCGCAGACTCTGGCTCCAAACTTGCAACATGGCAGCTCCCACAGGACCGGGATGTTTAGGCTTCATTTGTGCACAATGGGAGGAAGTGCTGTCGCGTCGTCCGTGTTTTATACAGTCATTGGTCACGCCACATGCCAAATGGTATTGTAATTGACCGTGTCTGCGATAATATCACTTCAACTAATCGTAAGCTGCTGCCAACCAATCACCTTGCACTTGCAAGTCCAAGTCTGACCAGACATGACCTTTGAGCCTATAAAATGTCATTACCAAAGATCTGACAGAAGCGACTCTCACCAGCTAGCTGCCATTTCCAAACGCCTTCTGGCACTTTCTGTGGTCACAGGACATTAAAAAAGGGGAAGTATAGGATCTCCAATCAAATGTGTTAAAACCCGATGGAAAAGAAAAAAAAAAAGCTTCCCGTTCCTCAAAGTTATTTTTCTCTCACCATTTTTGCTGTTGCAAAGTTCTCCCATAGATTTAATACCAAGATTGTTTCAGTGGGGTGTCCTTCTATTTATTGTCAGGCATCATTTTATCCAATTAGACAGTGGAGTGGTTTACACATTTGCCTAACAAGCGAAAGATTCCAGGAGGACACATAAAACTCTTGGGGGTTGCTTCAGCAACGGTGTAAAATTCTTAAATCTGTGGCGATTTTATCAAATTAACAAAAAGATTCTCGAGTTTTGCTCAACCCCCCGTTTTACTGTGTGACACAATAAAACAAAACATGTTTTATTGTGTCAGAATGAACTTAAACTTGAAACCAGTGAAACCAAGTGAAGGTTTGTGCCAAATTTCAAAAAATTCCCTCAGGGTGATCCCGATGTATAATATTCACTTGCATAGGACAGATGGACAACCTGACAACATAAACCTCTGCTGACAACTGTCTACAGCACAAAAAGGCATAAAAACAACTTAAAATCACAGAGTAAAAAAGGAAAAAAAAAGAAAAACAAACCTTCACTAGTTTCTGCATCCTCAAACCTCACAGAAATTGAGTTTTTTTTTTAAACTTTTCCATTGTGCTGCACATTAACCCCATCTCAATCTCACCCTGCACACTGGGTACATGGGTACGGGGTACTATGATTGAAGTACCTTTGCATTGAGACTGTAAACAGCCCACGTTGTACAAGTGGAAACAGTAAAGGCTCTGTTTGAAGCCTTGTCAAGCCCCAAGGGGGAATCCTCTGGAAATAAACAAGCTTGTGTTGCCTTGTGATGCCAAAGGTTTTTACTGGCATTGCAAAACAGCAAGAGTCTTACAGTCTAACAAGTTCTCAAAAAACACTGCAAGTAAAGGGAGTATACATTGAGAAGGAACTTCTCTGGTGACACTGCAGTCTACAAGCCCTTTGCAAGAGTTTTAGTAAGTCATTTCCACTTCCTTAAAGCAGGTCAGGCTTGTATATAAATGGCTCTAACAGTTTACACCAGGTGCAAAAGTGCACTCCATATGTGTAAAAGGAAGGATGTGGCGGTAAAAGAGAGCCGAATTACAACCACGTGGCTGTATGGCTCACCCAACTAACCAAGTTCATATTCAACCCTACCAGAATCATGTCATGTCATGGCGCTCTTAAATTCAGATAAGTGTGATCAATTATAAACGACTGAGTACAGATCAGTTAACTCGCGCATTAAACAGAAAATACGAAACAAGGCACAAAGCATGTCGCTATCAGCTTGGTTTGGTGTGAAAAGCCTTTGTACGATAACAACAAGCGAGCTCTTGACTGTGGGAAACATCACAATAACCCGCTTAGGCAGCAGACATGAATCACCCCTTCTGTTTGTGAGCTTTGTAGGAGAACCACTGAGAGGACTGCTGGTGTCATACAGAAGCCTCACAACAACAGATTATTACAATCCTCAACACAAAGCAACAGTGCTTAACAGCACCTTCAGCACATATAATTAAATCTTAACAGCCCTTCATTTGCATCCATCTGGGGTGTGATCTGTAAGTCTCTGTAGTAGAGTTGCACGTTTTATAAAAATCAGCCTTTCATATTGGCAACTATTTTGTTTTCTGTTGATATATCCACTCTCTTCATAAACTTACTCATGTTAATGCAATGTTAGCAGCATCATAAAAGATTTAAAAAGGTTTTGTTCTGTCACATTTCTTTGAGTTTGGGAACTTAACCACTTTTCTTTTTGCATCTTAGCTGGTTAAACTTTAATTCAGTGAAGCTGTAAAGTGAAAACTTGCCAGCAAACATCCGACCCAGAACTCATAAAACAAACCCGGTGCCCCTTTGCACTCACCTTAAGTCCATCACTGGGGAGCCGGTAGCCAAACCTTGCAGGCAAATCATCAAAGGTGTCCGTTTTGTTGTCAAATGAGAACTGAAAGAGAGGAAAACTAAATCACCGGCAGTTCAAGACACTTATAAAAACGTAAAGAGGCAGGTTTAGTTTCTAAGAAGCATAACTGCTCTTCTAAATGGATTTATGTAAAGGATTGCTTACAGCAGTGATGTCGGCCTCCACGGGCAGCAGGTTGAGGAAGGCGAAGAGCTGAACGGTGAAGATGGTGTAAATCTGCGTGGCCGACAGCATCAGCATTCCCAGGGACAGCAGCATCTTGGCATCACGTTACAAACTCCAGCTATGCCACTCACTTAAAACGACACGAAGCAGGCACACAAATGACCACGCGCGCTGGCCTGTAGCTGGACCCTGAAACGCCGACTGTTGTGGTCACACCTGGAAAAGACATTGGTGTACATTTACATCTATTTACAAGCCTAAGCACCAACAACTTAATTCCAAACATGAACAAGGTGAGCAGGGCAATAACACCATACCCATGGAATTATTTCAGTAAATCTGGCAACCTCAGTCACACTAAGCGGGTTTGCTGTGCACTATGCCAACATTAGATGACCTAATTAAATTATACTTTTTAAATGGACTTAGCAAGAACAACACACTAATTTGAATGAGGTGATAGCCTTTGTATGAAGAACCATAGCACAATAGACAGATGTAAGCATATTTCTGGTTGATTAATGCAAGATTATTATCTCTCTCACAATTTTACTCGGGTTCGCAGCCGAGTGTGAAGCGGTGGGAATGAGAATCAGCACCTCCAAATCCGAGGGCATGGTCCTCAGCCGGAAAAGGGTGGAGTGCCCACTCCGGGTCAGCGACGAGTCCTTGCCCCAAGTGGAGGAGTTTAAGTATCTCGGGGTCTTGTTCACGAGTGATGGGAGAAGGGAGCGGGAGATCGACAGACGGATCGGTGCTGCAGCTGCAGTAATGCGGACGCTGCATCGGTCTGTTGTGGTGAAGAAAGAGCTGAGTGTAAAAGCGAAGCTCTCAATTTACCGGTCGATCTTCATCCCTACCCTCACCTATGGTCACGAGCTGTGGGTAGTGACCGAAAGAACAAGATCGCGGATACAAGGGCGGAAATGGGCTTCCTCCGAAGGGTGGCCGGACTCTCCCTTAGGGATAGGGTGAGAAGTTCGGCCATCCGGGAGGAGCTCAGAGTAG
>VURO01014578.1:2956-16507 GCA_015108175.1 Pelvicachromis taeniatus | reverse complement strand
TAGCACTTTCTGTTGTTGCTGCTGTGGTCCAGCTCTGCTCCAAAGGCTGCTGACTTCCTGCATATAAATGAACAATGAAACGAAATGTGGGCAGAGATATTGAAGCAGCATATTAAAACTGGACCTGGGTGTGTTGAGCCCTGTGACCTGGCAGACATGTGACTGACACACACAGAAACTGAGACTCGGCCTTAATTAACCACTGAAGCGTGTGTGTGCGCCTTATCGCAAGGATAAATGGACAGGATGGGAAAATCTGCTTTCTTTTCCCATACGCTGCATACTAATCAATGGGGGTGGGGGTGGGGGGTGGGGTGGTGTGGGTTATGACATATTAATATATTCAGTTGAATGTAAGCTGTCCTTTAAGGATGGCGGCACATAAGTCACTGGCCAGGTCTGCTATTATTTTGATGCCTTTTCTGCACCAGGATGCACATGCAAGCAAATTCACATCACAGAGAAAACCTCTCCTGATGATAGAGGTGTAGTGTAGGTAACTGAATCCTTTGTTCCAATACAATCATTCATATCTCGCCAGCTTTTCATTGTATTTTGAAGATTTGGATTGTCTTTCGTTTTCAAGCTAGGTTTAATTCTACATGTAAGCTCTCCTATGAAATCAAAGGGATTACATCCCCATTTCTCACCGCCTTTAAGATAACAGTAAAGCTACTCATGGATGAGCCTGCCATGACGTCTAATTATAATGTCTAATGTTAGGGAAGGGAGAGAGCTGCAGAGTCTTTTCTCTTGCCAAATAAATGTAGAAAAGTCTCTTTCAGTGTCGTGCAAACGTTAGCCTATATCCTTCTTTCAAACACAGCTTTTTGGAGCAAAAACAAGAAGGCACTGAAACTCACATTGGTTACATCCATCATTCATATACAGTCTGTGCTCTATTACCTCTGTTCCATTCAAATAAGACCAGTTTGCTCTCCACGGATGGACCCATAATTTTTAGGTAATGTGGATTAATTACAGAAGCCTTGAGGATGGAAAGTGATGTCCTTGCACAGGAACTGCAAACTCACCACAGGCACCTTCAATAAGGCACTCAGGCCAGATGAAGCTAAATTAGCCTTGGAGCAGGTAATGCATTAGGGTAATGTGATGCTCAGGTTCTTGGAGACTAGACCAATAAAACAGCTTCATTTAAGAAGCTGTTTTATTGTATTAGGTGCAGAGCCAAACACAAGCTGGCAGCAGAAGTGCGGGGACAGTTTGGCTGCCGCAGGGGGCTGCACCAACAAATCCATCCCTTACAAGCACAGATGATGTTACTCTGTCTGTAGCTTCGTGCGCTGACAGCTCAGAACCACATCTGTACTAAAGACGCAGGCGGACCACAGGGAGAGAGAAGCACTCCACAGCAGCAGACCAAATGAGCTGCTGCTCTTTTTATGTCACCACATATGAACTGTGACTGGATCAAATCTGAGCTCCAGACACCATAATAAAAAATCTCAACAGACACGAGAAAGCTTTAATGGGCTGAGCCAAGACGGTGCTAATTATTTCATTTTTTCTCAAACACTTCACAGCTCGCTAACAGATGATAATAATGACATTCTAATGAATGATAATTGTGCTTTTTAATGACCGAGGGGCGAGACGGGGACCAGCAGGTGGTGAGGTTGACCTGTCCCCGTGGGGAGCACCAGACACAGGCACAAAAACACACCAGGGCTACAGTGTCGCCTGTACACGCCTGCTGATGAATGCTTTGGCCGGTAACGCTCAACAAATGTTACACAATCACTCATTAGTTGACGAAGAAGTTTACGGGAGAAAATCGGGTCATTTCTCCTGCCCGGTTTCACAAAGTTCTTCTTTATGGCTGCCAGCACATCAAAGAGTTGTTTTGGCAGAATATCGCCTGGCGTTTCAGCAGCATTCGTCTGCCCCCTCGCCGTCACACCCCTGCCATTATGTAACTCTAATCATCTTATCTGGCTAATTACTGACCGAGGCCCTGAACTCACCTCTAAACCTCATGCACAGCACTTATACCAGGTTTCCCCCACGTCCTCTTTAAATAATAACCCCAAATCATTTGGATATAAACTTTGTTTTTACTGAGAACTTTAATGAATTCAGTGTTTATGTGTATTTGTTCTGCTGTACCTTGTGTCCAGGAAGGGCAGTGTCTGAGGTAGAAGCTGACCTCGGGCCTCCTGGCTCCCCACTGCTGAAGGAGATCCAACAATAACAACTCCTGAGGGAGAACTCGCTCTGAGAACAGACGAAGGGTAAGAAAACATTTGACAAAGATCCCACTAATTACATAACGTCACATTATTGTGAGCTAGAAAGAGATAATTCAGAATTCTTACATTTTGTTAAACAGCACATTTACAATTTGATCACATCTACACGTTTAATCTGACTTACTAGTTTCAAAAATTTACCTTTGCGTGTTTTCAGTAAAAGTTGTCTATAAACTTATCCTCCACACATAGATACTGAAAAAGCTCCTTATGTGAGAATGAATTACTGTATATCTTCCACTAGTGGCTCTCTCTCTCTTTTAAATGCCAGTTTCTACGCCGGTTTGAAGACATGTCACGACAAATAGACGCCGGTCTCCAGTAGTTGCTGGGCGACCTTCGACCCAGAAGTCCCTCTGCGCTGTCGTCGGTCCTCCCGCGTCTCATCACTCAGGCAGCTGTTTCCAATTAGCCGTCATCTACGACCAGCGGCATTTAAGCTGGATGCAGCGACCATAGAAGTGGGATTATTACACTGAACTGGAACCTGCTAACTTTGACTTCCTCTCCTGGAGAGTCGGGCAGAGAGAAGTTTCGGGGAGCACCACTCGTGCACTGGGCTACCACAGACAAGGAGACACTCGGGAGCTAAGGAGGAGCACAATTGGGAACTGCATTATTTGTGAACTGTTGGAATACGTTTTGGAGCACTGTAAGTATACGCACGTCTTTTCACCTCGGTCTAAAAACCGCGCCTGGGTCCTCTTTCCCTCTCACTTCCACGACAATTCCGTCTGAGAAGGGAATAAGAGCCGGTCTCCAACAACCGCCGGCCTCTTTTAAAAGCCGGGCCGGCCGTATAATTTTTCTAATAAGCTTCCGGGCTACTAAAGGAAGATATACGGTAATAAGAATTCAAAATAGCAGTTGAAATTGTTGTTGGCTGTACATCAAGCCACACACATGTAGGATCAAAAGGTTTACAACATATATATGTAACATATGCAAGACAGCAGCCTATCACCACTGTCTGCACAGTGACAATGAAACGTGCAAAACCCCAAACCTCATTCTGTGTGGAGGGGGGCTTTAAGGATTTATTTTTACCCTTTTTTTGCAAATGTTAGTGTGGAAAAAAAACCCAGAGAATCAATATTTTCACAGTGATGTAAGCCAGCTGTGCTCTTGAGGCACAGCCTGTTGTCACGCACCAGCACTCGGCACACAATTTATGCCGCCATCTATTATGTGCTGCTCTACACAGTCACTCACTAAGACACGCTGTAGTATTAGTGCCGTCTATATCCTGACCGCTCACATCACAAAGCCACACAAACGCACTGCCGTTACTGCACACGCATCACCGCGTCGACAGCTATGGCTGAATGAATGTGGGCCACGTTTTAATGGATGCCCTCAGTGTGTGAATGAGATGGGGTCTTATTCATATAGTAAACTTGGAGCACGTAGCAGTCTTGATTTCACAAGCTGAAGCTGAAACATACTGTAGGTCTGACTCAGTTTATAATTAGCTTCACAGCAAGTGACCCAGATCTGAGTTACGCCGTGTTGATTATCCTGTCACTTAATGCAACATTATAATCATGCACGTACAAAGACAGACTGCCAATAGTAATTATATGAGCTGGACTCTTTATGATTTATGAGTGTATGCATAAAGAGACACACTGGGAGAATAGTCCAGTCCTGTTCAGCTAATTTTCTTGATGCAATATCCTGTGTTGTCTTGGCTGATTTCTAACTTAGGTCAAGATTTCTTACTGATTATGATTATAAGCCTGGGCGCCTCCTGGGTATGTCCCACTGGGAGGAGGCCCCGGGGCAAATCCAGGACACGCTGGAGAGATTATTTCTCTCGGGTGGCCTGGGAACGCCTTGGTTCCCGGGCCAAATAATCTGATTTTAAGCACCTAAAGGGCCACTGACGCTGATCAAATGAAGCCACTTTTCAGCTTCGTCTGTAAATCTGCAGCTGCTGAATAATGCATTCACAGTGTCAACTTTAAGGCTTTTATGAAGGTAATGTCTTGCATTTACAGCATGTGCTGCTTTCCTTAAGTGACTTCTAATCAATAAGCATTATCAGCCAATGAATGGACTCACCATGCCCGTTCCATACTTCAGCTAGGTGACACTCCCCCTCCCCAGCCTCTTTGCAGTACTCCACCACATCGATAACTCTGGTCGCTGGAGTGACGGGGACCTCAGTTAGCATCTGCTGGGTGTCATTGAGGTAAACCGTCAGGATCACCTGCAATCAAAGAAAAATCTGGTTAATATCACTTATATATTATTTTACATGGACCCCCAAACTCAGTAAGATTGCTTCCTATGGCTCACTGGCTGGAAACAGATCACTAACCTCCAAATGCTGATTAAATAACCATTCATCAGCCATATTTAAACTCTTATTTTGAAGGAGTCATTGTCGCTTGTAGCAGTGAATATATTCAAAGCTCAAACTCCCATTGTAAAGTCAAGGTTACACCTCTGCAGCTGGGTTTCATTATGTGCAGACAACACGTGAGTCAACTGTGACATTCAAGAGGAAATTTCATTGTTGTTTTTGACTCTTGTCCTACTCTGTTGGTTGTGACACATATCTGATTGTATGCAGAGTAACACACACAGCCAATTCCCTCTATGACAATGGCAAACCCAACCTAATCTATCCAACCTTCAATCCTGCTTATCCAGGTCTGTGTCGCAGGGGCAGCAGTCAAAGAAGAGGTATCTCCTCCATCTTTGTCTGTGGGTCTCCACCCACTCGGACATACCTGAAACACCTCACTTAGGAGGCATGAATCGCCTCAATGGGCTCTTTTCGATGTGGAGGAGTAGCTGCTGTACTCTGAACCCCTCCCGAGTGAGCACCTCACCCTGTCTCTAAGGGAGAACCTGGACATCCCCTGGAAAAAGCTCATTTCTGCTGCTTGCTTCTGCTAGGTTGTTGCTCGACCGGGAAATTGACAGCTTATTTCAGTACAGCATCTTTATTACTGCTGCACCAAAAGGTCACCAATCAACAAGACTCCAGGTCACTCGAACTCCAAGCAGGGTGGGCACTCCACCCTGATCCAGCTGAGAACTGTGGGCTCAGACACGCCACAGTAAATCACATAAAAGAAAAAGTTCTATTTAAACACAAAGCTTCAAGTCTTTAGACCCCAAAGTTATTCATCTCTTTTATTTCTGTTAACATAAACAGAAAAAAGCACTTTGTGATTTTAAAGCGTGATTTGGGGAGGACTGATCCCCCTCTCAATAATTTTGTTATCAAATCCTCTAAAGATTAAAATGTCAACCACAAAAGGACATCCTGTGTTACCGTCAGTGATGTCACTGGTGATGTCATGCCAGATAGTCAGCCGCCAGTCGAAAGATAAATTTAGGGTAATCTGGGATAGGAGCGCATCGACACACCACAGCGCTCACAGATACAGATACACTTTTTAATCTCAGTGTTGCGTCTTCTTTTTCTCTCGCTCTCTCTCTCTCTCTCTCTCTCTCTCTCTCTCTCTCTCTCTCACACACACACTCTTCATGTGCAGATACTACAGTATGCACACACTCAAAGTATACTCTGTACACTAATCCCCAGTTTTCTATATACCTGTCCCAGATCATTGTCAAGTAATCTCTGGCTGCATGCAGGCAGACAGAGCAGGGACACGGGCTCTAAAGCTTGGATTAGAGAGAGAGAGACACACACACACACACACACACAAACTCATAAACCCTGCAAACACACCAGGGGTTTTACTCGTCCACAAATCGTTCAAAGTAGGCTAATCGTGGCCTCAGAAGCGCTGTTGTGTTTTTCACGTGGTCAGAAACATCATTTGTTACACTCACGGGGTGCCGGCTGAGATAAAAGAACTTTTTGTAATCAAATCATCCAGTGTGGTTTTCTCCTTTAAGTGACTTAATAAAACATGACTATCCACAGCAGACGGAGATGAATGCAGCGCAAACACGCTGTCGGTGAATTTCACTAATAAGAAATGCTGTATTTAAAACACAGCCTGCAAAGGTTTAGATATGTGACAAAGATGCAAATGCAGGTCACAGTGAAACCAGAGAATAAAGTGTCCAATAATAAAGCTTCACTCATTTTGATTTGATCAGAAAAATGTATTTTAGCGGCCTTGAGCGGTCTAAGGAGACAAAACACAGCCAACGTTCGGCTTGATTCATTTTCACCTCCTTTCTTTTCTAAATGCTGCACATTTTCTTGTATTTTGACCTTCCGGTGACCGAGTGTGATCGTTTATTTACTTACATATGGCCCTGTACTGGAAAATGTGCGTGCGACAATCTGTTTCTCCTAAAACTTTATCCTTTAGGACAAAAGAAAGCTGTGAGGGGTCATTTATTTTCCAGCACAGCCTTCGGTTTTAACGTAATTTAATGGTAAATTAATCAGGCGTCTCATATTAACAGTTACATATTTCAGATCTTTCAGCAATCTAAATATTTTAGGTGCGTCTTCAGAAAATGCTTCACTTGTTACACATCTGCAAACAGTCACGGTGCGCAAAGGAAAGAAGTCAAATGAGGGACGTTGCCGAGTGACAATAAAACAAACATTATAAGATTATAAAAAATTAGGCAAGCCTTTATTGTGGCTGATCAAACGTCCCAAACCAGATACAAAAGTCCAACCAGAATCAACAGAACACTGAATACGCAGAAAAAAGCGAACAGGAACAAAGCAGCAAACATAACAGACGCTTTGATTAAAGACAAAGAGAAGATGAGTTGATTGATGAGCCTTTCTGGAACTAAAAACTCTCTGTTGCCCATCTGAACTCGGATTTTCTTTAAAAGGGAGGGAAAGAAAGCAATACACAAAGACAAAACCCAGACTAGACATGAATAACAAGAGGGAGACAGGGAGGAAACACTGAGGGAACCAAGTCTACAGCAAAGAATAAAACTCAAGGCACAAACCACAACAACACTAGAATAGCTAAAATACTGTCACGTCACTGGCATCATCATAGAGCAGCTTCCTCCAGCTCATCTATTATGCTAGCATCCTGCAACAAAATGTATTAGACGATCGGACCAGGCTGGTCGAAGTAAATGTAATGTTCTGTTTGTATGGTTTGTATTTTGTATCAAAAGGATTTCAAACCATAAAAAGTCTTAAATTACTGGAATCGATCAGTTTATTTGCTGAAGTAGTTCAATCGGATGAAGGTAAAGCTGAGCTCTCAGAGTCCCCAGAGCCCGCCACGTTACACCTAAAGGCTTGGGCATGACGTCTGAGGAGAAAACACTGTTCTGCACTTCGCTGATGGCTTCCTGCATTAAACTTTCCAAAAGCTTCTTCTGGGTTATTATGAGCGCTGCATATAAACACAAGCTGACACGTACAATAGAAAGCTTTTTACCGCCAAACTCTGTCCCAGCTCGAACACACTGTCCTCACAAAATTCCTGCATGCTCGTCCACACTACAACAACAGCTTGTTAACACAAATATCCAAGAAGCTTGGAGGGAAAGCGACTGGAATTCATTTAAATTTCCTTAAATTAACCAAACCAAATGGTGGAGAGTCCCAGGTATCATATATGGTAAATGGCCTGCATTTGTATAGCGCTTTCTTAGTCTGTAAGGACCCCAAAGCGCTTCACACTACATTCAGTCATTCACACACACATTCACACACTGGTGATGGCAAGCTACATTGTAGCGCACTGACAGAGGCGAGGCTGCCGGACACAGGCAGCTCTGACCATCACCAGAAGGCAAACATGGGGTTAGTATCTTGCCCAAGGATACTTGGCATGTAGACTGGAGGAGCCTGGGATCGAACCACCGACCTTCCGGTGTGGAGGTGACCCGCTCTACCACCTGAGCTACAGCCACCGCCATTATATTATAATAATGGTAGATTCACCATTTGGTATAAACAAAATGAAAGCATGGCACAATTTGGGCTCCTGCTAACCATGTCCATCCCTGTATGGCCACAGTGCTTCAGCGAGATGATGCTGTCACGGCGTGCCGAGGCAGACCGTGTGGCGTCAGTGAGGTGGACCCAGGAGCAGACGCAGGCGAGGAGACGAAACAGAACTTTGAGCCAAAAGCGAGCCTTTTATAATGGCTGATAATCAGGTTAACAAAACAAGGACAGACGCAAAACTAAACTAAAAGCTAGACTGGGAAAACAGACTTAACTACGACAACTAGAACGACAAGGATTGGGAGACTGTGACGACTATGAACAGAACTTGGTACAGGAACATGAAGGAACTATGAACTCACACATGAACAATCAACATGAACATGACCTGCACAGAGTCCTGAAACCTGACGTGACATGGAGGGTAGGAAAACAGACGACAACACTGGACACAGGAAGACAGAGGACTTAAATACACAGAGAAGACGAGAGGAATGGGGAACAGGTGGGAACGCAGCTGGGACCAATCCGAACAAACGAGACAAGGAAAGCAAAGCAGACTAAACTGACCTAAGACAGAGACTTTCAAAATAAAGCAGGAAACAGAACGCAGACGTAATAACATGAACTTGACAAACAGGGCAGACATGAAACACAGAGGGGAAGAAGACAGAAGGGGATCTAATAAACAAACCCTAAACTAAACAACCAAGAAGTTAATAACAAACTCCAAACAATGAACGTCAAAATACTAGGAACTCAAAGATGCTGGGTCACATGACCCAGGCCTGTGACAGATGCACCATCTATCCGTCAGTCTATGGCTGTGTCCCAAAACCTCGGACGCAGCCGACGTGGGCCGCATTTCTGGGCCGATTACAATCGGTGACGCAAATCTGAAGGCTAGACCGTGCCATTTCACAAGCCTCTCACTTCCGGCCTTCTCAGCCTTCGGTGGACCTGGCCGACGTACGCCACCTCGGCAACGGGCTAAGATAGCTGCGTCCGAGGTTTTGGGACACAGCCATGAGCATTCGTAGGCTGATTACGTCACAGCGACGCGATGTAGGCTGTCCCAATTCGTACGCTGCAAATGCGGCCGACATTTCCCCGAATTTGTAGGATGGGTCAGGTGTATCCTACGCGGCCCACCATAACCCAGAATTCATAGCGCGGCCCCGCCAATTCCAGTTTCCACCACTGGTGGCAGCAACGGAGACGGTAAAACTGAGGACGTGGAAGCGGTAAGGGCGGGAACAGCTGGTGACGCTAATCTGAAGACTAGACCGTCCCATTTCACAAGCCTCGCACATCCGGGCTTCTCGGTCTACGTGGGCCGCGTCAGCTGCGGCCAGTACGAGCAAGGTGTACCTAATGAAGTTACAGGTAAATGTATATCAGTGACTCAAAGGAAAACGTCGCAAAGTTATTTTTTTTCTCATTTGCAGCATCACATTTATGTCATAACTTGAGCTCTTGACACCTTGTGCACATGCTGACATCTAAAGTTAACAGACCTTCAGTGACTTTCTTGACTAATAATACAGTTCACGGGAACCAGAACACAGAACCCTAAAACTGAATCCAGTTACTAGAAAGACCACAAAGTAAAGATCAGGAATAAAAGCGTTAGTAATAGAACTCACCGTTAGAATAATAACATAAACCCAAACTAAACAAAAAAGCTCATCGAGAGTCTAAAACTAAAAAATGACGTAGACGTCACGTTATGGTCGGTAAAATCACTTGTACTAGTTCTCTTTGATAATGCGAACATAATGACTTCACAGTAATGACAGTCTCTTCCCGGCTATCAGTGACTGAGACACACAGATTGAGCTGTAGTTCCTGAAATGCCTGTGGCGGTTCAATGGAGTGACTCGGGCTATTTTCAGCATTAGAGAAGGAAAAAACAGAAAGTCAGATAGAGAAAGAGTGAGCCAGGGTGACAAGCAGCCCATGTTGGTGTCTGCAGGAAACAATCAATGCTCGGGTTATTAGTCATTTTAAAACAACATGTTAGCCTGCTTCCCTCTGTCAGGGCCCTAAACCCAAGAGCAGAAAACTCCTTCCAGACCCTTCCTAACAAAAATGAAATAAAACACACACAACTAACTTCATCTTGTTAGACTCAGAAGAACACATATAAAAGCAAAGTAGAGCTCTTCTTTCACTCACTCACCCATTGTTTGCTTTTCCTGGTTTGGAGCTGCTTCTTCTTCTTCTTCTGTTTCCTGCAATTACTCAGCTTGAAGTTTTCAGACAGACACACCAGCCGCTCCAAAACCAATCCCAAAATACGCCTCATTGGAAAATCACCGAGCAGAAGGACACACACCAGCGTGTGCACACGCGTGTGTGTGTGTGCGTGCGTGCATGTGTGTGTTTGAGAGAAAGAGATATAATTGGTGGTGTCAGACAGAGAAGGTGGTGTGTCTGTAGGTGAAAGTGTTTGAAACGTACGTGGAGCAGGGAATACAAATATGAGAGAGGGTGTCAGCGAGGGAGGAGGGAAGGGAGTCGGCTTTCAGTAAATATAAGGAGAGAGGGTGAGGAGGATGAGCTATAAGAAAGGGAAGGCCAGACACTGTTCATGTCTGTTGGTGGGAGTAGACCGTGATTGTTGTATGTTCATCATACATCTGACTCGACTCAATGACTGAATCAGAGGTTTGACTGTAAAACTCGGACGCTTGCATCCAATCAATTCAATTCAATGTTATTTATATAGCGACAAATCACAACATCAGTCGCCTCAAGGCGCTTTACATTGTAAGGTAGACCCTACAATAATACATACAGTGAAAAACCCAACAATCACATGACCCCCTATGAGCAAGCACTTTGGCGACAGTGGGAAGGAAAAACTCCCTTTTAACAGGAAGAAACCTCCGGCAGAACCAGGCTCAGGGAGGGGCGGGGCCATCTGCTGCCACCGGTTGGGGTGAAAGTAAATAAGTACAATCAGTAAAGCCAAGTTTAGTTCTTCATGATAAAACTAAACCAACTTTCAGTAGCCGTGGAAAGATTGCAAAGGGGATGCAAATACAACTAAACCGGAGGGAAACCGAAGCAGAGCTTTATTTTCAAGAACATCAGTTAACTACGGTCATTTAAAGACAACGTTACAACAACAAAAACAACAAACTAAGCCGCTCGGTGCAGAGGACAGGAAGCACAGGAACATACACGATGGAGTCAAGCAGGAAAAAAGACAATCTGATCCCTCTCATAGTGGATGTGGGTGGAGGAGGTGATGAGATGATGGTGTTTGGTACAGCTGCATCACAGGTAGTTTTGTTTTAGATTCATTACAACCACAGAGGGCTTTCATGATCTCAGGTGTTACAGCATGAATGACTTGTTTTATATTTAGCAATGAGTTTTTAATTCGACTTAATTGTTGTAATTGCAGTAATTCTCGTGTATTTGTGTATTAGGGAAGCATAAAGTCTATCGTTGACTGCACATTTCAGCTCACTGGTTATAAAAGAACAAAAAGCTCAGCTCTGTGAGTTAACCCTAACCCAGCTAACACTAAAAATGCTGTCTGGTCATTTGAGTCTCGGTTTGCATTTGGATAATTTGCCAAATTTGGCATAAATCAGCTGTTCATACTACTGCTGTTGTAATGGTGTGATGTTTTTCACAGACTTTGGTCCTCTTTGTAGCTCTTAGTGAGCATCGTTTAAACTCCACAGCTTACTGGAGTTCTGTTGCTGACCATGTCAATCCCTTTATGGCCACAGTTATCATGGTTCTAGCAGGATAACACGCAATGTCACACGCCAAAGCTCAAATTATGTGATCGTGGATGTGCGGCCGATTCATCTGCAGCAGCTGTGTGATGCTATCATCTTGTTGGATCTGTGCCATGAAGAATTAAGGCAGTTCTAAGGCAAAAGGGGGTAAACGTT
The DNA here is from genome assembly GCA_015108175.1 of Pelvicachromis taeniatus. Classification (NCBI taxonomy): domain Eukaryota; kingdom Metazoa; phylum Chordata; class Actinopteri; order Cichliformes; family Cichlidae; genus Pelvicachromis; species Pelvicachromis taeniatus. The sequence continues at coordinate 4,445 of VURO01014578.1, read as the reverse complement.
GGTAATAGCTAGGTGTAACTAATAAATTAAAAACTAAACTTAAGGGAAACACCGAAATATAACCACACTACCTCCTAATAAAGGACAAATCTGCAGATATATGAGCACATCGCTGTTATTGGAGCTGTGGTGTGGATTGAAGCTGTCCAGCAGCAGCAGTGGTAAAGCTGGAGGGCAGAGATTAGAGAGGCTGGGCTGATATGCTGCAGCATGACTGCACTGTCTCACACACACACACACACGACACAGAAGGTACACTGGCAGAAGAGCTTCGCCCCCCCGCCCCGCTCTCTCTTCCTGTCACACAAGGTCACATGTTGGGTGCATGTGCTCAAACACACACAGATACCCTCTGTCTCTGCAGCAGCTATTGGCAGAAAATCAGTAAACAGTTCAGCAGAAAAGAGACGTCGCGTTAACATGCACTGTGACTAAATCTACTGTTCCTCCTGTTTTCGCGCACACATAACCACAAATGTTTAGCACAGATTATTTATCATGTGGCTCTGACTAATATTTACGCCCCACAATGCTTTGCAGCTGCTGCCTGGAGACACTTGAGCCACACAGTGATGAGTGAGAAGGACTTTTCTTGATTACATCCAGAGATACTGGATTTCAAGCGGAGAGCATCATTAAGCGCTTTCATCAGTCACACGTGTCATTAACAGATAAGCGGAAAGATTCACTGGTAATCACGGAGCACGCAGTGTTTTTTTTTTTTATAGATGATAGCAGTCTGCAACGCCCACGTTTAATATCAGGAACTTCAGACTAACGAACATCTACTCTGTGTTTGTAGGAACTGGATTTAATACACAACATGTTTGTCCAAGTTCCTAAAGGGGACAGTGATGTACAGCCACCTACAACATACAATAGAGCCAGAGAACAGAGGACGCAGAAGTACAGGAAGTACTCTGACCGTAGTGTGCACGTGTGAGTGTCACACTAAGACATATGAGAAACCACTGAGGCATGTTTATCAGCTGTCACCAGCTGTCCACTGGAGGGCAAGTGCTTACAATGTGTTCCTAAACAGCTCCAGTCATTCAGTGAGCTGCATGCCGTGTGTCTGTTTGAAAGTACTGCAAGCTTTCAGGCCTGAGTGTGTAAATATCAGAATATTTCAGTATGTTTGGTTATAATAATAATTATAACCAAACATACTATGTGTAAATTCATTATGAATTTACACACATCCAGCCACACTTTCACCAACTTCAGCCTCTAGATGATCTCATGTACTCTCTCTTTGAAACACACAAAAATTGCTCAGATTCGCTTTCATTTTCAAATAGTCTGACTAATTTTATTATAAAATATTGTCAAGGTGTGTAGAGCGACTGGAACAGTAAATCTGATAACAGGAAAAAATGAAACTCATCATTCTAGGATAACAGGAAATTCCATCCTCCGTGACCTCTCGGTTATCCAAAGTCAGGTTGGGGTTGTAGCAATGGGGGGGGGGGGGGGGGTGTTTTCCCCA
>VURO01014575.1:21655-38429 GCA_015108175.1 Pelvicachromis taeniatus | reverse complement strand
ATTAAAAATTTTTTATCCCCCCCCCCCCCCCGACAAGAAGGATTTCCAAATCTTCTATTAGGTCAACAGGAAACTTTAAAGGGGCCTTTAGGTCTATAGAACAAATATATGGAAAATGCTTACAGCCAGTAGACAAAAATAAATAAATGAATAAAACAGGGAATAAAGTTTATTCCAGGGTTTAGACAGTTCATAGAAACTAGACCCTCTTAAAGATCTCCAAAGATCTTCAAGGAATCAGGTTGTTCTCTTACAAGGGAAATGACCGATCAGCAGATGGTTCTTTGATATTAGTAACACTAAACCAGACGCTGCTTTCTTAAATTCAAAATGCTTTTTCTTTCTTTCCATAGTTTAGTCCACAGCACAGAGTTCAAAGTAACCAAGTATCAGGTCTGTCAAACACGTGAGCTACAGGTTTCAGGTTTCATCCATCGACATATTTGACTGTTTAATGACAATTTCAAATGTTTGCCGATTGCTGCAGCAATGCAATGTGTAGCCTCATCCTTAGTGTAGGCTTGCTCCACTTCCAGCACATCCTGTAAACACAACGCATTCATTTTAAATCTGAGTGTAATTTTGTGCAATCTGTTAATGTTGAAGAATCATACACTCAATTTTTTGTAATGGAAAAAAAAAAGACGATAACTTATCAATTGTAGCATTTCCCCTGTGTCTCCTTTCATTGCTCTTATTAATAAACAGACAGACCAGTGTGAGCAGGGTATAAATCCCATGTTTAGTACCAGAAAATCAAGTTTTCTCTGGATGCTGTTAGGGGCCCTTATGGGAGGGCAAACAAAGACAAAAAGCATGACTTTCAGACTGGAGTAAATTTTCATTTGATTATTGCTTCGAGTCAGTATCAGAATATCATCTGTGGTTTTCTTTTTAGTGAGCTTCAGCCCGAACATCAGAGCTAAAGGGGATCAAGGTCACAAAGTGGAGGGCAGCATGTGATTTGGTCAGGAGAAACTAAGAGCTGAAGGCCTTCCAGGCTTAGGTGTTATTGTCAAATTGGAGAAGCAGTTCAAGTTGACTGTGTGCCTTTCAGAGAAAATGTTTTCTAATCAGATCAATACAGGAAGAGTGTGTGAGTCAGAAGGATGTGTATGCGCTGTGAACTCTTATCTAATCTTATGTGTATGCTTAAGATATAACGCACGGACAGACTGGTGCCACACGTCTAGTTTACCTAGATTATTGTAGCACACACACTGCATACAGATGGGCACCAGCAGCTTTAGCAACACCAGTTCTCACTTATTATTAAGGTACTAAATGTAAACTTGAGGCTTTTAACATTATTGCCTCTAAGTAAACTTTTTTTAATCATTATAATCTAGAAATACAAAGTTAGTTTAATAATAACGTTCTCTTTTTCATTTCCTAAAATTAGTGACTTAAATGTATATAAAAATATCTGCTTCTTCTACCAATCTGAGCTAAAAACAAACTATTGTGGATTTAATCATGAATCACGTCCACTTTAGCCGTCCAATTTGCACAGTCACTTTAAATTGTTTACTTCTGAGCTCTGATTACATCTGTGTGAAACAAAAGTGCTGTTACGTAACTTTCTCTACTGCCCTCCTAAAGCTGCTGCCGTTTCCCACAAAACAAGGTTTTACTGAGCACCTCGAGTACAGCATGTCGCTTTGTGAGGTCAGAGCCCGATGCCCTCAGCCAAGTCAATCTCAATCTCAAAACAAAAGGACTTTTAATCAGAGAAATGTGGAACTTTAGATACTTCAGTAAAGCAGAAGCTAAAGAGAAAGTATCTATTTCCAGCCAATCAGGACTCATTACAAGGACCCACTACACATTTGTCTTATTTTCTTTCAGAGAGCTAGATAGACAGGTATAATATGAGATGTTCTCTTTAAAGACAATTTCAAATAATGAGGTTAGCATAGGTAAAGTAATCCTTGTGAGGCTCAAGCTCTGAATACTGAAAGCCTGCATGAAAACCTAATAAAGATGGCTTGCAGAGCGTGTATATAGAACTAGAAAGAAGCATACTAAAACCCCTTTATCATGCAAGTCTTGAATAGAATAGTTTCTCTTGTTCACACAAAAGAGCAAAGGAAACTATTTCAAATGTTACATTTATTATTAAATGTAATAATTCACCTTCTTATGTCCATTTAATAATAAATTAGGAATGCACCTGTACTTCTACTGCATCTTTCTACTCAGATGAGGACCTAAAGAGGTCTCTACTACAAATGTCATTCACCCAATCACACACACATTCATAGACTCCTTTCATCTATGCCTAAGAGCTTTCTAAAATTCACACACGCTGCAATGGATGCAACATGGGATTCAGTATCTCGCCCAAGGTTACTTCAGCATGTGGACTGAAGAAGTCAAGGATCGATCCACTGACTTTCCAATTGATAGATGAACCCCTCTGCCACCCAGGACCACAGTTCTACTGTTGGAGCTTTTCAGAGATCATTAACCCTTTATTTACCATGGGCCCACAAGCACTCTTTAATTAAATTAACTCTGTTACCATCTGAAGAGAAGTTTAACGGTGTCACGGTGGCAAAAAGCATTCGCATGGTACTGCTGTCTGAACACAGACAGAAAAATCAGCTCTGCCCCAGTTTACCACATGCACTTCACATTATCATAACCCATCAACCACCTTGGGCTAGAGAGGAAATTCAAATGGTTCCTGAATGATGACAATTATTTTGTCATATTACAGCCAAAATTATAAAAATAACTCCAGGCATAATGTGTGATACTTGGGTGTTAAAGGATTAACAAGGAATGCAACCAACAACTGAGCTAAGAGCTGGGGTTACAAGAGCTGCCAGAATCCGCTTCCATCACCCTGTCTGACTGACAACCATCCCATGAGAAACCTCCACAACCTGAGCTCTCACACGAACCTAATACAGGTGACAAAGGTGAAGCCATGGAGTTGAGAGTTGGGAATCAGCACCAACATGCAAACATTGCCAATGATGGAAAGATGGACATCAAGCTTGAATGTTTAAAGACCAAACACACCCACAGCTGCACAATGAAATCAACTCCTACTTCTATCACCTGTATTAGGTATGATTGAGAGCTGGGTTTGTGGAGGATATTCTATCAATAAAGTTATGTGATGCAGAGAGAGACGAAGCCTAAAAACTGCTTCTGGCTGACCGGATGAAAAATCACTTATATCCACTCCAAGAATTTGATCCATCATGATGAAACAAAAATATAACAAGATTTTTATTATTATTATTTTTTTTAAATGGCATTACACCTAATGAATTCACAAGGTAAATAATTTGGTTCTTTTTTTTTTTTAACGATCCGTGACATAAAAATTTAAAGCCGCCTATCTCAGTGAGTCTATGCATTAAAAGGAGGAGCTATGGCAGTACATACAGTACAACATAAACTCATAAATGACAGGTTTATCACGTTGTCCAACACTACGGATAGAGCTATCGATTAACCCAAAGAATTGTTCAAACATGCTTTCTTACCACAGTCTTCAATCTCAACGACAGCAGATGTTTACAACTATTAGATCTAAATCCTACAAATTACTAGCAGGTAAAGTGAAAACTGTGGCAACACAGCCAGAAAAAAAAAAGACTAAACCGGAGTGAAATAGTGGTTTCTTTCTTAATAACTACAAAAGCTCAAAGGGGAAGTGAAAGCGACATCGCGGGGACCTGCAGTGAGCACATGATGACTAAACATCAAATGACAGCAATCACATTTTACGGAAAGACCTCGTGAGATGACAGCAAGATGGACATATTTAATTATTAGTGTGCCTGACATGGGTGACACGAGGAAACACACTCCCCAATTTTCTCAACGACACATCAGAAAACAGTTTAACCAACCCCCCAGAGAATAATTATACCCCTTACACACAAGACAAATCCTCCCATGATGGTAAAGTGCGGTAATGTCAAGCACTTTTAAATAGAAACGCTTTTTGCGGGTGTAGCTGTGTACATAAATAAATCAGGGAGGACACCCTAAAAGGTGTGCAGCTAGCTACAAAAACACAGCGTCCCTCTACGAGGCTTAGCATTAGGTTAGCATGGGTGGCTAGTCCGCTTCTCCCGGGTGTTTACCTTTATTTCTGCTTGCGCGTTTATCTCGTCCAGGAACTGAACTGCTGACAGTGACATAGCTCTCCTCTGCTGTACGCTGTGTAAAGATACATATGCAAGTGCAAAGATTTTGATATATTACATTCCGTTTGAGCAGAGGGTTAAAAAACCCGAGCGTAAACAGTTTAATCCCCTCCGCTAGCTTCTTCCTTCATGTGAGAGCGCACACTTCCGCTACTCTTTTTCCAGCTTCTGATTGGATAAAGCGCCTGTCAGTCGTCAGCTTTTCCGGAAGTGACTCAAGACGTAAACAGATCCACGTGACGCTACGATCATTTGCCGCTAACAGCCTTGTTCATCTGAGAGGGGCTTGCCAGGCTACATTTACAGCTGCACAGTAGTGCCTTCAGAAATTTTAGGATATTTGCTGCTAACAGAAGGTAAAACTGGGAGAAACCATACAGTTTAAAATGGGGAAACAAAAGGTCCTTCTTATCGCCACAAAACTTAGTATCCGTCCCTTCAGAATACAATGCACTCACTTTTAAAACTCTAGCACCCTCTAAAGAAAAAGGGGTGCATCTTTTCTGTTTTCAAAGGATCAGTAGTTGCAGTTTTTATGTATTTGTATGTTTTAATACACATGCCAGAAAATAGTTGGGGAAAATCACTAAAAGTAAAGTACTGTATACAGCAAATGCAGCTGCTGACTGAAACAATCAACAGTTTATAATGAGAAATACCACTTTAAGTAATATTTTCTAATTTCCTTATCTCACTTGTGATGACGCACAGTTGCAACACATGACATATTACACCATCTCATTACACTGATCATCAACAAGGACGGGAATCTATAAAAAAAAAGCAGATGTTTTGGCTGTTTTCTCATCCAGGTAACAATGAACAATGAAAAAGAAGAACAGTGATATGGAAGAAGTAATTGCTGCTGTCCATCAGTTCAGGAAGGGTTTATAAAGGTATTTCCAAACAGTTTGAAGGCAATCAATCCAGACTGAGGAAGTTAACGAATTAATAGAAAGCATTTAATACAGCTGTAAATCCTTCCAGAAGTGGATGTCCCAGCAAATTCACTCCAAAATCAGGTCAGATTGTGCAAAAAAAGCAAATTTAGTCTTCTTAAACACCAAGAAAGGTGGAGCACAGCTTTGTTTTGGCTGATTTTACCAGTGGTTAGTAGATTTGTATGAATGCTTTGGGGCTTTTTGTTTGTTTGTTTTTGTCTTTCTTTTTCATCCAAACATGCAGTAAAGTATCCAGCTCTCTTGCATTTAGCAAACACTTCAAACCCCTCACCTAAATCAGACAGCATATTGATGACTTTCATTGTGAGCATAGACAAATGTTTTTTGTTTGGATTTTTAGATTTTACTGTGAGCCTCATTAATTGGGTTAATTGTGCTTTAGGATGGGTACAGAGATCAAAAAGTATTAGACAGATGTCAAAACAGAGGGACAGAAATCAATCATATGCTTTTACCTTAACCTGATATGGGGGGATAAAAAGCATTTACTAAATGTTCACAACTTTGTTTTATGTGGCCAAACTTGGTCACTCTTCATACCGGGATAGAAGATCGCTGGGGACTCAATGGCAAGACACAGCTGAATGATTCAACAGGTTTAAATGATCAGTTTCAGGAGAATTATCAAAGGTGGTTTTCCAAAGACCAGGACTTCACTCACTCATCGTTTCTGCAGCATTATGGTTCCAGAGTGAACAGGTGAGTCTCCAACTGAGAGAGAGAGTGGGTCACGCAGATATTCAGAAAAATTTCCAAATGGGAAGGAAGGAGGAAGAAGACAAGCAGGTAAGTCTGCTACGATATCAAGGTCAGCAAGTTGACAGGTAAGTGTTTCTAAGTAGGACGTGGCACAGAGATATACTGCCACATGGAGTAGAACAACAGTTTGCTGATGAGTGAAGAGGAGGGTAAGTGGAGATGGGACCATGCCAAGTCCTGGAAATGATACAACAAGCTCAAACACACACACACACACACTACTGACAGAGGGAGAGACAGGTAGAATGTGAAGAGTTATAAAAAGAAAGAGAGTGGTTCTGCACCTAGAGGGCAGAGGGCACTGTGACTCCAAATTGTAATTAGCTAGATATTAAACTGCTCTTTCATTTTCTAGACCTATTTGCCTTTCCAACCCTAGATTTATGTTATTGTTTCCCTTCTGCCTCAAGATAAAGCCACCATAAAGGACAAGTTTGAGTCAGGTGTTGATAGAAACACTGAAGGAGGCATGCCTGTTTCAATGTTTCAATGAAGTACTGCTACCAGCATCTTCACAGGTGGCATATTCTCCCATAAAATCCATTTTGAAATCATTTGCTAAATAGAGGATGATCAGTTTATCGCCAAGAATAGAATTACATGAAGTCGGTATATTAGTAAATGTCTCCATAGTGTAGTGGTTTACACAAGCAAAAGAACTCCAGTTAGTGCACAAATACCATTGGGGTTGCAACATGAATGGCGTCCGGCGTGTAGTTCTGCCAAATCAAAAATGGAGCTACCTGCTGACCCTTTGAAAATGTTAATGACATAGGCTGTTTGAAGTTTGTGTTGTGCGTTTTATTTTTGTTTTATAACCAGGATAAAGTGATGCACTCTTGTATGTGCCAACTACATGCCTTTGCTCAAAGCAGCAATAGAACAGGCAAAGTGTTTGCATCATTAGCAATAGCTTATATGTGTCAGTATACATCTGAAATGAAGGAATGGCGCTTAATCTACAATTTTTCCATTATACATCATAAACACTTGGAAGTTCATTCCATTTGACATGCATACAAGAACTGCTTACAGCAATACGCAGGCCCACAACCATCCACACAAACACCAGCATGTAGAAAAATTTCCCCCAAGCCACAAACAAGCAGAGACTTCAGCCTGTAATCTCAAATACCACGTCCAAAACTACTACCCAAACCTGAAGTATCACACCGTGAAAGGGTATACTTTTACTAATAATCTAAACTTTTCATTTCCTTTTTTTTTTTTTTTGCCTAGTTGATTTTTATTTTGGATAAAACATCACAGCTTCATCAGCAGGTGAAAAGTATTTATTACAAAACAGTTAAAACAGCTTTTACATTTTTTTTTAGGATCTAACTTATTCCTCATTAAAAGAGGGGAATTACAGTAGTCCCTTCTCATTTTATTTTATCAACCAGCATGGAAGCATTAATATATAATAAAAATGTTTTTGGAAAACTTTTATAAATATAAGAGCAATTATTAAATAAGTAATTCTAAAAAAAAATCAACAAGAATATAACTGAAACCTGTAATGTTTTAATAAAAAAAAATACAAATGTATAAACTTTATAATCCTGTGGTTTTCTTTGTTCAATTTATGTATGACTTCACATTCAGACAGTATGTGTGTGTCTATAAACAGGAATATTTTTTAAATGTAGGTTGAGAATCTCGTTAAACTGTTTCATTCGGGTCAACAGTGAACCAAAGGAATACCAGGACCTCCCGTAGACTTTGAAAGGTCAAATGTAAATGAGCAGCTTCTCGTTAAACCTCGCAGAACCATAAAACCCAGAAAACATTTCACATTATTCCAGTCTTGAACACAATGTGACACCGTGGGCTCTTCTTTTGTTTCTCAATAAATAGCAGAGCAAAGAGCTGACGTCAGAGTGCTGGGGGTCGGTGGACGTGTTTCCTAACGAGCTCAAACATATTCTCTGAGAACCTTTTGTCTCGTGGTCGTCCCCTTCTTGGTTTGAGTGATGAAGCAAGACTTACTGCAGGGCTAAAGTTAAAGAAAATCAGGAATTAGAACCACAACATGCTGACGTAGACCGCATTGTGCTCATACTGCATTGTCAGACAACAAATATTTAACTGCATCTGAACTTTGTGACCAAGAGTCACATGTGGTGAAGTCACTGTAAATATAGAAGCAGGTCAGCTGTGCAGGTGACATCAATCAAATCCGGTGAGGACTGTCACGTCCTCACAACCCAGATTTCTATCTACAGTACAAATACTGCACCAGACTTTATAATGTACACAATGTAATCTCATTGTAATCTCAAGTTATTCCATTTAGAATATTATATATTTTTAGTATTTACATATTCTTTATAGGGAACAATACAGGGATTTATTGTAACACAAAATACACATTCAAGTGCTGAACTAACCCTTTACACTGTGTGGTAATCGATTAATTAAAAGGTAGGGTGGCACTATATAGACTCCTGGAGGTGTCCAACAGATTGCAGGTGATGGGGTATGATGTATGTTGGTGTAGACAAAAGGCTTAAAACTTGTGATTTTAATGGTCTAATAGGCCTATGCTTGCTACCACATAAGCTTTATTAAAGGGACCTGTCCACACACTGTCACTTATCATCTTACCTAAATGCAGGTGCTGAAATAAGTAGATCTTATACAGAACAATCAAGATGTTCCAATGTGAGTGAAAAAGCTGTTACAGCTGTCTAAAATCTCTAGTTTGTCCTCATTATTTTTAGTAGTGGACACACACACCCATGTGTACCTCATAACATTCAACTTTTTTAGAATATGTAAAAAAAAAATCTACATGACTTCTCTGTTGGTATTTTTCCTTAGTATATAAAAAGCATTCTTTTTAAGTAAAGCAGTTCTGTACCCTGTCAGGTCACTACATTCACTATAATCCAGTCCATTCAGTAAAAAACGGTGGTGCTTTCCTCCATGTCACTGTATAATTACAACCACTGTGTGGCACCAAACTCCTGAGTCATTTTATGATGATACTTTGCGTCCACCCTGTGTACAGTTTTTCCTGTTTTATACTTTTCATAACCTTTAAAAAAAACAAAAAAAACATGCCACTTTAACCCTTTAAGCCCAGCGTATCGTATTTGATACATGTGTTTTTGGGACTTCTACATCATCAGCGTGACTTTTTTTTACCCTCAAAAAATTTTTATAAATTGCACAACACATTTTTAATGACTAAATTGCAAAAGTATGGCTTATGTAGCAAATGTGATACAAATTAAAACTCGTATATGCAGAATAAAATTTGATATATTTTTATATATTTTGTGTAAAGGTTCAACAAACACTCCATTATCCAAAAATTAAAGATTTCTGGCAGTTATTTCAGGTTTGTGGTTTTAAAGGGTTAAGGCTTTGACTACAATCGGTGCTTTTTTAGTGAACATTTCTATTACAGATTTCAGAGTTTCCACTAATAGAAAGAAGAAGGTTTGGTTTTTGAGCTTAAAGTTTGAGGTTATGACTGCTGTTGTGCTTTAGCCTCAACTTCCAGGACTTTGTGTCATTGTTTCAGAGTGAACAAAGGCCTATGATGTGCACTTCAATACTGTGACAGGAGAAACTTTACCAGTCACAGGACTTGAGTCTCTCCTTCATACATCTGTGGCCAAACTGCAAACAATGGTATCTTTGCAGACCGGAATAACAGTCAGCACGTTTTGGCTCTGCACACCTGCTGGTGTCCAGCTGTACACTGCAACTGGCTGGACGACTATGAAACAGGTATGTCAGGCTTTTCTTCTGTCCCTCTCTGTAAAATGTCTGGTTTTATTGTGAGTGCTGTTGAGCTAATTATGTAAAACTTTGGGAATAATTTATAGATATATGCAAATGAGTAATGGATTGCCACTTTGTATTGGATTATACTGAGTTAGATGTATAAGTCTGCGTTCTTCTGTTCCACTAACTTGTACTGTATAGAAGCTTAAAATAAAGGCTTGTACATTAAGTTTTAGGTTGCTGTGCTTTTCATCATAGGCCCCATTCTTTGTTTGGAGACTTGGGATGGGATGGTGGGGTTTCTTCAGGGTTGTCCTCGGGGCCACTGATTGTCTGTCCAGAGGCATCTATCAGAGGAAACGTTGGTAATGAGGTCAAAATGCCTTCTCAGCAAAAACAAACATTTTATTCTCTCTATAGTCAAATTTTCTCTTTCTGCTGGTCCAGGTTTTAGCTGTGTGTGGCGCTGTATATTCCCGCCAGTTCCAGCCACCTGAATCTGCTGGGTTGGTTCCTTGATAAGGGGGCGCATCCTGGGAAACCAGTGGGAGTTCGTCCCTACCCACTGTGGTGCCAATCAACTGCACACCAAGACACCGGAAACTGTCTCATTCAGGCAGCTGCAGAGAGCAGCTAACTCCTCAGCCTCGAACTCTTTATCACCAAAAACCTTTCGAGCTTGGCTTGTTGGGACGCTGGAGGCTGTGACCCTTTGAAAATTGCAATTCAACATGGTCACAAGGACTGTGCACTCTTCGTAGTTGCCAAGCTGGGCTCACTTGTATTTTTTAGAAATGCTTTCCCATGTGCATGTACATTCTGATAAAACACTGGCTGCAGTTGGGGCAAAAGAAAGCAGCTTACAATCGATACCAGCATACTGCTGCCGCTTGTAGAGCCACGCTGGGGAGTAAATTATTGGTAGATGGCTTCAAACACCCAGGGAGCCAAAGACCAAACTAAGAACAGAAATGGAGGGCAAAGCTTTGGAGGCTTTACTACCAGGTTTAGTGAGCCTGTCACTCTGTATTTCTGCCTTTTATTAAAAATAAGAGCAGAAAGATAGAAGTCATGGATATATAGTTATCCTGTATAGCTGAAAATGTGTGTGTGAACGCTACATATAATGAGACAAAAGTCCAAGTCAAGACTGACTTAGAATCAGGGATGACACAGTGGAACATGTCACTATTGCACAGTTTTGTAACACACTTCCTGTAACGGTTAAAGACAGTAGTTGGCATTTGTTTTAAATGGAAGCAAATGTAAAATGGTATTAGGCAACAAGGCTATGTAACTTTGGGTGTGGTATAACTGCAGTTGGACAACCCATCAGTACTTTACTTTAAGGCTGGAGACTGTAGAGATATTGCTTTGACAGGGTTTATATGAAATGATATAGAAGGAAAGAGCATATTTAGCATATTTGCATATTTGTTCACATAAATCAACTAAATAAAAAGAACTATTGGGTGTCTTCGGAGTCACAATGAATTTAAGAAGGTGGTCTGTTTGGGTTCATTTCTTTTAAAGGGAAGTTGTCAGGACATAACCACAGAAGAGGGAGAAATCCTCAACATTTAATGACAGTGAAATACACTCAAAGACAACAAAACACACACTTTTTAATCAAGGGTGCAGAATTGAAATGATATTGTCAAAGGTTATAGCTAAAGTATAGTTTTGGTAATTACAAAAAGAAGAGGATTTTAAATGGGAATATAAAAACACCTTGATTTTGAAAAAAAAAAAAAAAGGTAAATGTTTTGTAAAACTGAGCCGCTGAAGATGGGTGCTTCACAAACCACCACAGGCTCAGCTGCAGGAGCTCCATGTTGTCATTGATGAGCTGAGTACCAGTTGATACAGTTACGTAGATCATTCTGCTAAAGTGGAGTGACATTTATACATGTGGCTGCATGTCTCTTGTGAAACACACACTGTTGGAATAAAAAACTATCCGCTATGAGGTCATTCAATGGAAATGTCTGTTTTTCTGTCCCTGGCCTTTAGAGAAAGATTACACTTTAAAAATGCTTGAGAGTTACAAATTATTTATTTCCTGAAATAAATCAATATTATTTGAACAAGTACACCTTCCATCACTTTGACAGTATTGTTTTTTTAATCAGTCATACATCAATTGAAGCACCATATGAGTGCTTGTGCCCACAGCCAAGCGCTGTTTTTCTGTCAAAAATGTTTTTTTTTAACATTTAAAATGTAATATTTGTTTATAACTATGACTGACACCATGTGGTTTGATGACCTGTAGCAGCCATTTAGTAAATGGCATTTTTCATAAAAAATTGTCACGTGGTACGTTTCCTTACATGTAACACTAGAGGTGTTACACTGGTAACACCGGTGACTCCTGTGTGCAAAAAAACATGCACTTCATTCAAATGTAAATTTTTCATTGTTACTCCTCTTTTTGTCAAGTAAATCTCAGCTGTGTGCCCTATGTCTACCCAGATGTATGTCACTGGTGTTACTATTTTCCCTCCTGGCACATTAAATAAAATGTGTTGATAATTTTACATCTGTCAAATGTTGTTAGACATAAGGATTAAGATCAAAAGGACTGCATCATTACTCGTTTTTAACTGTTATTCTAATATTTTCATTGATGTAGAAAATAAATGTCACACTTTTAACAAACCTGATTCCTCTTCATCTGTGACTAAATGCGCTGAGAGACTGAAGAAAAAATATTTCCTAAGGTTGTAAATGCCTTTCATCGTACTCCTGTTCAAGCATGTAAATTAAGTGGTAAAGCGTTGTTGGTGAAAATTCAGTGTCTTTTTACTTATTTACCTGTTTCCATGCCACTTTTGTTGTTTTTTTCTTTGTTTTTTCAAAAATAAAAATAAAGCAAGCAATTGATCAATCAGAGTTGCCGAAAGAGTAAGGTAACACCAGCAAACAGTGGTCTTTAAGTAAATGTACAAAAAATATTATTAAAAATCATTGTTAAGGTGTCATTTTTGTAAAAACATGAAATCAACAAGTTATATTGTAGTATTATTATACTGTTTAAAAGTTCGAAAAATAATCATTTAAGCACGTTTTTGTAGAAAGAATTAAAGGTGACAGCCTATGTTATATTTTAATAATTTTAATCTGTTTATTTTTATTGTTTTTGTTTGTTTTTGTTTTTTTTTAATTGCCTGTGTTTGTAAAAAATCTGTCCTTTCCGAGCGCAAAAACGCAGCACCAGATGAAAAAAAATGAAATCGCGATAAGAAATCCCGCGATGTTTCGCGTCGAGCCGACCCGCTAGTAGCGCTGTTACCCCGCCGCCCAACCAGTCAGTGAACAACCGGGGAGAGAGTAGACATGCTGGATCCTGACTAGATTTCTCTGGAGTTTGAGGAAGAGCATTGAGTTATGACGGAGCGCATCATTAAACCAGAGTCTGTGTTTTGCAATTGAATCGTAGAAATCACAGAATAAGAAAATCAGCGCAGGAGAAATAGTTGAAAGCCAGCCCCGGTCTGACAGTCGCGTGTGGGAATGGCAGCTCCCCGGCCGATAAAAGGCATCCTGAAAAACAAGAACAGCGCTACAAACAAGTCGCTGCCCGACGACGAGCCAAGAGAGATTACAGAACAAGTCCCGGGGCTCTCAGAGGATGACCACCAGTAAGTTTTTCCTGAGCTGCGCTGAGGCTGGTAGCCGGGTAACGTTAGCTAACGATGGCTAAACACTTGTTAGCCTTTCTAACGTTACCCCGCTGTCACCTCATTGGCTGCTAATGTTTGCCGGCGGTGTGTGCTGCCGGAATGAGAACTTTCTGGGCGTTTCTGTAACTATTAGACAGTGTGGTGTCTCGTCTCTGATTTAAACCTTGATGGGGGAGGTATGACCGAGCACTAATATTTACACTCCCTTGGAGGCAGGTTAGCCTGTTAGCCTGTAATAAACAGTAACCACAGGCAGTGTGACTGTAACGGCTGCTAACAAATGGTTATTCTGTTAGTTAGAGGTTTCAATGCCCATCACTGTGTAGTAACATGAATCAGCACTAGTTAAAGAAGGTGTGGAGCTGTTACCGCGATAGTGACAGCTCCCAGATGACCATTACCATAATAGGCGTAATATCGTGAAGTTGGGCAGAAAGTGGCGCGCTTACGCATGGCTGTGTAGACTAATGTATTGCGAGAGGATTGAAGATTTTCATGACCTAATCTGAGCCTATTAATTTCATCAACCTTCTCTGCCAGTGACTTAGTAGGATTTTAAGCAGCAAGTGGTTTGTTTTAAGGTCATGGATCAAGCCTTTGATTAGAAACAACCCTGCATATAAAAGAAATACACTGCATTGAATGTGCAGAACTTTGCTGTTAAAGGATGTATTAGAGTGATCGATATTTAAGACATTTACAGCACAGCTACAACCAACACTCAGTTACTAGACCACACTATCCCTACTGCTTAAACTTTATAATAAATACTATGTATTACCAGATTAGTCTGCCAGACTTCAGATTTCTGTCCTCTTTCATTCACCTCTGATATTTATGTCTGACACTGACATCGCTGAAGCAACTGTCAGTGGTAAACATGGTTGTCCTAATGCATGCTTCGAGAAGCAAAAGAAATGTGTTGTATCGCGTAAACAAAGCAAACCTTAAAAAAACAAACAAATGGTAAACATGCTCAGATTTTCTGAATCATTTCATCAGCATATAGGATTGCTCAGCAAAGCATGAGAGGACAGGACATTAGTAGTCACAAACATTGTGGTACTTCGAGTCAGATCCTGAATGCATCACTTTATGCCGCCTGAAGCTTGCATTTTTGATATCCTTCCAGAGCACCACAAATCTGCTGTGTGAAATAGAGTACAGGCTCTAAAAAAAAGAGGTATTGTAACATCATCTGTACACATGTGGGATTATTTCCCTGTTCATATCATCATCATCATCATCATCATCATGAAGCTCATTCCAGATGATGTGACCCAGGTATCTAACTTTAGTGGTCACATTTAAAACTTTTATCTCCCAAACAAAATGAGGGAAAATGTTGATTCTGATTCACTTTAGTTGAGGTGATTATTATTATTGTGCTCTTTCATTGGTTGAATTCAGTATCGTACTGCAAACCATTCCTTCAAAAGACTCAAAACTGCTGCTGCAAGCCAGCACCATAAGGAGACAAGACATCCAAATCATTAGCATATATCAAATGGTTAATAAGGCTCTCCTCGTTTAGTGTTTTAGAAAGACTATCCTCATATAAGTTGAAGAGAATAGGTGACAGTATTAGTTTATAAAAAGTGTGTACATGCACTCCTGCCTCACTGAACCCAGATTGATGTGAACAGCAATAATGTGGGATGCTTATCAGATATGAGGGGACACACACTCACATCTCATAACACTGCTGTTGAATATTCATGACGCTCGGTATAACCTCTAATTTCTGAACACATTTAATGCGACCTTTATTTCCAGCCACCTATTAGATTTTATGGACACCTCACATTATTTGGCTTAACTTCCAACCTCATATGACTGCTCATATAACCACTAGTAGTAAAGGACACCAAGCAAAGATATCAAGGATGGGGGTGGGGTTGTTTCAGATTCGGGACCATTGCAGGGCAAATAAATCAGAGTGGGCCAATAGTCTCAGTTCAGGGACGTGACTGGGGTCCCTAATGAAACGCTGATATGCAGAAACCGGTGCAGAGAAATGCTTTATCAGCCACCCTGTTGGCTGTTAGGTACTTGTGCTGAGGGTTGAGTTGACAAGAGCTGCAGGTTAGCTTCTCTCTGTCTGGAGCCTCACAGTCTCATATGCATTTGACTGTGGCAGGGAACATAAACCAAATGACCGAATCCAGTTAGGTCATTTCCACAGCCAACTTTCTGTTTCCTCTCTGGCCTCAGGCAACTGTGCGGAAGCAAACTTCTGACACTATTGAATTAGGTTGTATTAGTGCCAGCAAGGTCAAATTTTAACAAAGGGACAATATATAAGGTGGTCTCTGTACTTATCTATTAAAGAAAACTTTAAGCCATTCCATTTGGCTCTGCTGTTTTTTGACTATCCCGGTTAAGAGGCATGGCATGCCGTGATCGAGGAGTGGACACAAATCCTAATAAGACCAAAAATGGTGACTTAGTCGGGTATTTGTGACATCTGAGAACTTAACTGACGTCTTCAAGTAAGTGGGAGGAATAACTGAAGCAAAAAAGAGTCACTTTTGCACAGGAAGTTATCAAGGTTAATGCATTGTGAGAGGTTCAAATCCCTCATTAGTATCTCATTAGGATTTGAACCGCTCGCAGAGCCCCTGAGCATGTTTGCAGTATGGGTTAAACTTTTTCAAATTCACCCTGCTTACAGGATACAGCTTTAAATGTGTTGATGTGATGAAGTCAATAAAATGAATGTACACAACATATGAGGGCTTTTAAGGCACTACATGAAATGAGTTCTGTGTGCTTAATAGTCATGGACATTTATTAACACCACCCACCTGCCAAATGCTGCTACATTTTTGGGAGCTCAGTGGACTCTATCGATAACAACAGTTATCATGTTCATAGATAAACCTTCTGCATGTTTTATTGGTTACTTTGAAAGGGTAACTAACCATCCAGTGCTTTTGAATTGGCAGAGGCTGACTGTGATTTACCATCCTTTGTGCCCGCTGTTTATCCCGTGCCAGCAGGTCTAGACACGAGGAGCTCTCTCTGAGCTGCAGCGTGAGAAATGAGGCCATACCAGGATGGCAGTTAATAGTAATTTCCTAACTCAACAGTGAATCAAGCTTTTTCTGTACTGTTCTAAAAATAGTCTCTCTTTGACTGACGAGGAAGTGGAGGAGAAAGAGTTTTCTGGACTGATCCCGTGTGCAGCCAAGCACCAAATCCATGGAGAACTCGAGCTGGACCATGTCAACACTGCATGCAGAGCATCAATGCTCTCATATTGTAGCTATATAGACGTTAATGTTTTGTCTTCAAATAATTTTCATAATTTTGAAAACCTTGGGTGCAAGCTTCTACCCCCCCCCCCCCCCAAAAAAAAAAAAAAAAAAAAAAAAAAAAAAAAAAAAAAATAAAAAAATAAAAACAAAAAAAAAAAAAAAAAATAAAAAAACAACACTATAAAAACAAAAAAACA
>VURO01014575.1:4562-21635 GCA_015108175.1 Pelvicachromis taeniatus | reverse complement strand
GGAAACCCCACCCCCCCCCCCCCCCCCCCCCCCCAAAAAAAAACAAAAACAAAACACAACAACAAAAGAAAAAAAAACACAGGATATAATGTTAAAGTTGTTTATTTAGTCCGATGGTTATTGTTGAACATCAAATGTTTAAGCAATACAGGAAGACGCGCAATAAAGCTGATTTCAGAATCAGCTTTATTGTGCTTTAAAGCCTTATCTAGGCCTTATCCAGGGTTTCTATCTCTAAATGGGCCTTTTTGGGGGGGGGCGATAACGCATTCACAGCATTGGTATGCGTGTAGTTAAAGCACGGACTCTGTTACCTTACTCAACAGAGATGGTCTTGTTATTTTGGGCCATTTGGTGAACAACAGTGTTTTTTATGCTTGTATTTCTATCTCTGTCCTAATGATTGTTCTGTATTTGGAGGTCAAAACCTCCTTTATAAGTACCAACATTTTTTTTTCAGGTTTTTCTAAACATCACAATAGTCAGTATGTGCATAAATTTATTTAAAGGTTTATTATCTAAAGGTTTTATTGTAGAATGTAGGCAGTTTATATACCGAATAATTTGTCGTGTTGAATGTCGTTCACAAAAGAGTTGTTAAGCCTCATTTCTTCCATCATTTTAAGTTGGCAGGTCTAACACAGAGCAACAGCACAAACATGTTCTCCTTCTTATCATCTTCAATTGTGTAAAGCATCGCATTGCCTCCACCAGCTCGCTCTGCCAGCAGGATATCCTGAACTAGCTTTACAAAAACCCAGCATTCATTTATGTGACCGCCTGTCTGTGTTTAAGCACTTCATACACTCTCAGTGTGACTGTGGTTTACAGTCAGTACAGCGCACCTTTTAGAGTAGTTTTTTTTCTTTGTCGCCTCGTAGATGAAACAAACATGAGCTGCTATCCCTGCACTTTGTGTTCATGGACATGAACTGGGGCCTTTTATGACTGTTGGCACAAATACAAAGTTTTGTGTTTCAGTAGAAATATTGGCATGTCTGAATAAGATGTTGTTCACAAGAATCTTGGCTACGTTACCATGGTGAGCATGTAAACAGCTCTAAAATAACAAGCAGCCATTGCATTTTTAGCCCAAGATGTGATATTTTTTCCCTCAAATCTAACCAAGTAACATTATATTAACAAATAATAGAAAAGTGTGAAAATGTGCTAAGTATGTGACTCCCATATGGTTCTGATATGAGCGGCAAAAGGAGTCACTCTGTCAACAACCTCCAGCCACCTCCAAAATGCGGATGAAGTTGTCTTTTTTCCTTTTTCTTTTTTTTTTTCCCAGCAGAAAGTATTGACCTTGTGTTGTATGTGGACATCATTACAAACGAGACCGAGCAGATTCAATTCAAGAAAACAAAAAAACATGTCCACAAACATGAGTCTGTAGATCAGCAGTTGTGACAGCTTCATAAACTGCCACGAGATTGCTCTGGATTTGAAAAAGCAAAGATAACTCTTATAAGAAAATAAAGTCAAAGTGTTCATTTTTAAGTGGGGATTAGATTCCTTCTGCATTAAAGGCTTTAACCACTTTTTGCTGCCAAAAACAAGCACTGTTTCTTGTCCCTTTAATCACCCACTGCTATTTAGTTAACAGTAATGTTTGAGTCTCACACCCAGTCATCTATAATTCATTGATACCTCCATGAAATCCGACCTCTCCTTAACTGTCTCGCAGGCCTCATCGTGGCTATGATGTAGAGTCAGACTGGTAGGCAGTGAGTCTCTGATTTTCCATAGTTAACAAAACTTAGTTAACCCTTGTCTGTCATTTCACACTCCTCAGTACAGAGCAGATGCTGGCAGTTGACCAGCCAGCTTCTTTATCAAGGAAAGATCAACAGGTGTCTGACAGCCGCTTGTCTACCGAGTTAAAGTGTGACGACAGCTTTATAAAGAAGCAGTAAAATACACAGATATCTTCCTGTTTAGGGGCACATGGCCCAGGATTGGGCCGTAATTTAGCGTAATACCGCCTGTGGGTGTAGTTTTGTTCAGGTGAAATGAAACATTTGACCTTTGAAGTTTAGGATTCCTGATGTTATCATGATTGCTAGTGCATTTCATTTGTGCTCCACCCTGCTCCGCTTCTCCCCTAAACATTTTTCTCTACAGTCTGAGCAGATCAGAGGAGCTTAAGGAATAGTTTTCGTCCTAATTCTAGCTGGCCGTCTCTCAGACTTTGTGTAATCTTTTTCTGTGCTGTACCCAAGGGTGTGCACACTTGTTAAGTGTATATGTGTATTTATATATATTTAAAAAATGCAGGAAAACTAATGTGTTAATCATTCTCACTGTATTATCACTGACCTGCCAAATGGGTAATCAAAAAGTTGCTGTCTTGTGTAATAATTGTCAGAATGTTGGGCTGTGACCGTCTGTAAATACAAGCAGATATAGGCCGCTTGAAGATGATGAAGGGAAAATGATAACGACTACATAAATGTTCAAGTGGTTGTCTACGTTATCTTTTATAACGCTTGCTCAACAGTTTGCAGTCAGCAGATTGATTTAATAGGAAGTTATGTTAACAGTGAGTTATCCTTGTTTGCTCACACAAACATGGTATTGGCGTGTGTTTTTTTTTTTTTTTCCCCTCTCACACCACCACAATCTGCACGGTAGTAACTGAGGAGGTGGCTCGTGGCCTTCTTTTCAGGCCATCTGTTGTGTGGTCTTGATCAGAATTGATTAAAAAAAAAAGAAAAAAAAGAATCAAATAATATTTAGATTGCTGAAATCCAAAGTTAACCTGGGAGGGACTCCTGTAAAAACTGATTAGCTTCCCTGTGGCTGCTATTCATTTCCTTCCCTGGCTGCTACTGCTTTAATGCTAATTTTCCACGCTCCCTGTTGTAAATATTTAATTTGGCACTTTCATTTGGTTTAATTAACCGTTCCCCTTGGCACGCTTCTTTTTTTTCTTTTTTCTTTTTCTTGTTTCCACGTGAGCCAGGTCATGGCACTCACTGAGAGTACTCAGGAGGCTGTATATTTTGTGGATCTATACTGACCTCTGTTAAAACCTGTTCCCACTGCTGTTACTGTTGTTGGGCTGATGTTGCGATAGAGGGCACAGAGGCTGGACCTTTCCTCACCACCCTCTGCCTATGCCACCTGATAGCACGGCTCAGCTCGCAGTGATGACTCACTCTATTTAATGAGTTTTCCTGAAGCGTTATGTCGCCAGCTGTTGACCACCTTCGAGAGGAAGTCATCATCACATAAGAGATGGAGCACTAAATTTAGTGTGTACTATTAGTTGGTGGTGTCCTGTTTTTCCTTCTCATGCAGAGGCAGGTGCTTCATCTTTGCGCTGCAGTTTTCATGATGCTCTTAATGACTAAGTGAAGTGGTTTGTTGGGAATGAGATGGGGTAGTCTGCTTGGGTTTTTTTCTTCTGTTTTATAAATATAAATGAAGAAATTAAACACTAGAATAATGTGCAAAATCCTGTTGTTTTTTTTCCAAGACCGGAGCTCTGCTTGTCTTTAGTGTTGTCTGATTTGACTCTTGCAGCTGAAAACTTTCCCCAACTTGTCAAGTAGAAAGAAAAAAGCCACAGCAGTCTCTGGTCGGAAATACTTTGATGCAGATGAAAGCTTTGCAGTTGCTATATTTATTATTTGTAAAAAGTGCATATAGTCTCTGTGCATTCATACCAAAAGCAGCTTGTTTAGAGTATTTCCTTCCACCGCTAGGCCACTTTGTTAGCTACAGTGCAGGCCAGCAGCATTGTCCCATTTGGTGCCCAAGTTTTAGCCAAGCGGTGATTGGAAGGTTTATTTCAGTTGTGAGATTTACTCGTCCTCTGTTCTTATTTTTGATGTGTCATTGTGACACGCCAGGAGCTCTACCTGTTCTCCCAGTCCAGTTGTTATTTTGAATTTTTCTTGTAAGTCTGAGATTAGCCTTAATCCATGTATGGGAAACCTACATCAGCCAGGTTATTACCAGCCCGGACATCGCAGGGCGTTTGCTTTGGCTTGGGAACAGCAGTGGCTGAAGTCCCCCAACAGTTGATTCTTTTGTCTTGCATAACGTGTCATAATGTACCAGAATCAGAGTTGCCTTTGGAGCGCATCACAACATCCTGACAGTAAAAGTTTTTTTTTTTTTTAAGCTATTATGTTGGAGGGTTGGGCGGTGGCACTTCTGTGAGGTTGGTGAGTACCGAGCATTTTGCCAGCTGATGGGAATTTTTTCTCCACTGCCCAGCTGTGTACCACTGTCAGCATGATGACATAACAGGGACGATGTTGCCCATGTATCTGGTCGGAACAGTAAAATGATCTGTTTACTTTAAAAACAAACACATTGACTATAGCCTCTTTCCTAATGACAACAATGACGTCAGGGAAGACTGCGAGCCTGATTGACCAGGGAGATACGTGCTGTCTGTCATGCCTCTCACACATGAAAAGGCGAGAGTTTATCATCCTATAATAACTTAATCTGACGCAGTCTCCATCATAACAGGCAAAAATCTTATGTAGTCTGAGTTCAGCATAAGTCCATCTCTTTAAAAATGGACATAAACGCAGCACTTCTGTTTGAAGCTTTCATGTAAACAGTTTAATGAACCAGTTCATTCACATGAAGCAGCTGTAGTGCTCAAGTCTGTGGAGCTTTTTTGGCTTGTCGCAGCAGGCGGTGGATTAAGCATCTCTTGCCTCCCACTCCTTCCTGTCTCCCATGATACTTGACCTTTTGTTCCATGAACAAAGTTGAGATGTGGTACCTTAGCAGAAGAAAGCAGAGGTGGGTTAACCAGACCCTGATAACCTTGAATTAAGGCTCTAAATTTGGCAGAACTTGTCTGGAATTAGAAGTGTTAAATTTGTGTAAAGTAGAAAGCTTTCTTGGCTTGGAATAAACGGAAAGGTGAAAGAAATGTGAATGTAAAATGGAAATTATTAGAAGTAAGTCTACAGAGATCTACCAGCTCAGGAAGGTGCCAAACTCTTGGCAGTGGAATAACATCTTCTGTGAGTTCAAAGAAACAGTTCCTGCATCTCTCCTGTTGGCAGGTGGCAGGTGTTCTCTTTATCCTCAAACGGGAAATTCAAATTCAGCACTGATTTGCTGTCTTTGTCTCAGTTCATTTCCTCTAAGGATTTGAGGATAGGGTAGCACGGATTAGTGTAATTTTTTTGAACAGAACAAAACAAAAATCCCCG
This sequence comes from Pelvicachromis taeniatus, assembly GCA_015108175.1. Classification (NCBI taxonomy): domain Eukaryota; kingdom Metazoa; phylum Chordata; class Actinopteri; order Cichliformes; family Cichlidae; genus Pelvicachromis; species Pelvicachromis taeniatus. Next base: position 16,440 of record VURO01014575.1, on the reverse strand, counting down.
ACTGAGCATGCCGAGGTGAAAACCTTATTCCCCAGATGAGAATAAAACCATTGGAGGGATTAGAAGCAGACGTGTTAAAGAGAGATGGAACCAGAATCAACTCTTGAAGCGATTGTTTCAAATGAGTCTGTTGTTGGACTTTTGGCCTCATTCACTCACAGCTGATAAGCCTCACCACCCACTCAAACCCACACCTGCATCTGCAATGTGTTACCTTGACACAAAAGCAAAGACCGTGACGCTTCCTGGTAGTCGCTGGGACAAACTGGTGTCGAGGACATTTCTGGGTGTGTGTTTGTGTGTGTGTGTGTGTGTCTGTTCCCAAAATAATGCGGTCTGAGTGAAAACTGGGACACGTTCAGTCCTAGATTAAATCTGTTCACTCGTCTCCCTGGAGCAAAGTGGGTTGGGATGGTAGCTGGGTACGCAGTGGTCCACATTGAGTGACTGCCTGTTTAACCCTTCTTCTTCCATCCATTTTACAGGAAGAAATCCCAGAAATGGGATGAGATGAACATCCTGGCCACATACCATCCACCTGACAAAGATTACGGCCTGATGAAGATCGATGAACCCAGCACACCTTACAACAGGTTCAAAGTTACAGATAAATATCATCTTAAAATGTTTCTAAAACAGTCGCACTCCATGAGTACGTGGCAGTTTATCATTCGTTTCTTTAACATTTAGTGACTGTTCAGGACTTTTTCTTGTCCTGCTTTCATTATTCACTTTCTAAACTTCTCTTTCAGGATGATTGGGGATGACGAAGATGAAGGGGCACTGAGTGACTCAGACGGCCAAAGTGGACTTGCAGCTGATGACCTGGCAACAAAGTAAGAATTGAATTTGAACGCTGGGAGACAAATGAAACAGTTTTTGTGTTTCTCTTAACAGCTGTTCCATTCAGTTAATGTATGACTTGAAATATACTCCAATGAAAAAAATGTTTTTACTTAAATGTATGCTGGAAGCTGGAAGGAGGAATATAATGCCAGCATATGGCTTGGTCACAAGGTCTGCAACCTCGAATGTGCGACTACGCAAGTTTCCTGCTAATTCTTTTTTTTAATTATGGGGCCTGTTGCAAGTAGTTTCGGTGACCACTCTGGACTGCAAGGGAATTACACATCTGGGTGGGAGGCAACCTGACTCGAACCAAGGTTGGCAAATAATTGCGTCTAATCATCTAGTTAGTCAGAACCAATGAGTGCAACTCGTCTATGATGCATTGCTTTGCAATGAGAGTTGACTCAACTTGTTGCCACCTGGCTGCTGAGTGCCTGTGTCATTTTGCAGTTAAACTGCCATGCTGCAGCAACAGCTTCACTATCAGTGAAGTTTTAGATTTGTGAGGTTATCACTGGGCTCTGAATGTCAGTAGTGAATGTGAATCTCTGTGTATGTAGTCAGAAACAGATTTGTGTTTTTCACCCATTTATCACAAATGGATGACATGCAATCACCAATTGGGCTCCATTCAGTTGCAGACCTTTAGCAGACCGACTCTGACTTGTCGCTGTTTTGTCGTAGTCTCGAAGCACCAAAATCGCTTTGAAGACGGCGGCTGGCTGCGAGTGATCATAGACTTGGTCTCCATCTTTAAAGCATCCATTTCAAAGGCAGCAGGATAAGAAGTTCACAGTCAGAATAATTTTGTTCCTCCTGTGATCTCCAACCGCTGTTTTTCTGTTTCTAGTGCTGAAGTAAGTCAATAAATTAACAATAGGTTTATAGGCAGTTCCCTATGAATAGCAACTCCATGTTTTATCAGTGGTAAACTTGAATGATGAGTTCAAATAACAGTAGGAACAGGAATAAGCTTGTTTTTTAGTCTTGTACTGGGCTCATAATAAGTATTCAGGGATGACAACCGATGTAAACGTGATTGATCCACGTGTGGGACAAAAATGAGTCTGAGGTGTTTTCTTATTATTGCGTACGCTAACAAACCCACAGCTAACATAGCAGGTTCTTCTGCTGTCCTCAGGCTGGGGCTAAACCCTTTTTGGGGTCTAAAATCCCTGCGAAAGCCACTATGACACTGTCTGTATTTGAAATCTTAGAATCTTAGTATGTGGATTATCGAAACCAATGTGAATGCAGTCCGCATGTAATCTCTTGGAGTGAAAATACTGAATTAAGAGCTGAAGCTTGAGAGCATACTGAAGAACGGTGCTTTTACGAAACAAGTGATTTGTGTAGCAATTAATGGACACAAATGGAAAACAGGAGGGCGGATAACATCTCATTGTCTCCTGCTATTGCGATCCTGTGTTCAGAAAGCCACTCCGAGCCGTGATGTGGACGCTAGCGGGAAGCTTGCGAAGTGTTTCCCGCTGTGAGTTACTGTGCTTACATAAGCGCATCGGCGCAGGGTTGGGATGAGCTCGTTCGAGTGTGTGTGCTCCACAGAGTGTAGCGATTAGCTTCAGGCTTGGAAGTCAATTAGCCGCCTTTGTTTGCTTGTGCAATGAGTGCCAGCCATTGTTTTACACTAAACCCTCCAGATAGTGCAGCAGCTGCTCTCTTCCTCTGCGCTCTTCCTCGTTTAGACGCCCAGCATCCACTCACTCTCTCTCGCTCCCGTCATCCATCAGTTATCCGACTATGCTTTTCTTAACGGTACTACCTTTGCTTCTGATTCTCTGTATCTCACGTGCCATCTCTCTTCCTCCTGTCTTCACGATGCTTCGCCCGCGCTGTTTCAGCACATTGAAACAGTGGAGAAATTGACGCGTTTCTCTCGAGCTGGTTGGTTGGAGAGCAGTAGTACAGTAAATGGGAGCTTCCCCGTGGGCACTTTCACATTTTCACTACCATCCACTCAGCCATGACTCGTTATTCATTTTGTCCGCCTCTGTTAAAGCTCTTTGTTATTTTTATCTCATGCTCGAGTACTCACACACTTGCATCCCTACACTTTTCACTGCCTACTCATTTTTCCACCTCCCCTAATGCCTCTCCTCCTTTCTCTTCAGTTTTTTTCTTGTTTGTTTGTTTGTTTGAACCACTCACAGTGACTTTGAGGCTCGATCAGTCATTGCCTGTTTGCATTTGGTTTCACACTTGTGTAATGAAGTGAAACCACAATTAAGACGACAAAAATGGGATCGGGAATCTCCTAATGTATGCCCTTTCTGTTTCTCTCTTGAGGCTGGTGGCAGCAGAGGGCTCAGAGCCTCGCTTCATGAAAGAAGAAGAAGAAGAGGAGGAGAGCAGCGAGGAGGAGGAAGAGGAGCTCACCCCTGAAGAACAAGGTAGACATCCACACAGATTTGAATGTATTATTGTAATGTTTTTTTCTGAAGCGGTCGTGGGCTTTCAGCTCATTTTGGCACGTTTGTCCTGCAGTTCACCTGTTTCTGTATTCCTTCCACCTCAACACAAAGTGCCCTACACAGCTGTGAGGGTGACTAAATGCAGAGTGACACTCCACAGCCAAGTGCTGGCAGAGAAGGGACAGACTGAGAAAGAGCTCAAGTGTTCGGTGTGCTCTTGACCTTCTGCTGTCTTCCCTCTAGACACAAACACACACACACTCTCTCTCTCTGTCAGCATGCTTTTGACTGTTCTCCCACTTTGCCCTTCTGTGCACACTCTGGGCACACACTGCTCTCAGATGCAGAGCTGTAAGTGGACACACACACACGCACACACAGAATGTATTACTGTTGCTGGCTTTTATATTTATATCTGGCCTGTGCAGGTAACAGCTAGAGAACAGTTTGGAAAGCTGCGGTCAATATCCTCCCAACTGCAAGAGCAGCATCAGCAGTTCTTTGGCATGCAGTTTAAGTCATGTGACACAACAGGATGATAAGATTTGTTAAGAGCAATAACAACAGATGTGGGTTAGTGCATGTTAATAGGGTTATCATTATAGTATTTTAGCACTGACATTTCTACCACAGCTTATCTGTTTTTAATTAAGTTAATTTATTTTTGTAATGGTCAAGCCCAAAGATGAGATTGAACTTTTTTTTTGTAATATAATAATCTGAAAATCTAATTAAATTAGAAGTAAACTACCCCAGGGTTTCATCTCAGTGGGACATGCCAGCATGCAGAAGTAGCAAAGTTTATCCTGAACAATATTCATCCGGTTTTATTATGCAGCCACAAACTTGTATTTAAAAAAATTTAAAATAATTAAATAGTCTTACATGAACAAGTACACGAAATGCTTTTATTTGCTCTTGTATTTCAGCATTAGCCCACTGTTGTCATTTCACACATTCGCAGAAACTCTGCTTCTGCTTGGCCGAACCTCGTTGTAACCTTTACTTTCTCAGATGTGTGCACTAAATGCTGAGTTGGCCAGTGCCGAATCACTGACAATATGAGGCGTAAACACAGCCAAGTAGCGTCTCTGTTAGGTCTCAAACAGGCTCCGCACGAAACTGCTTACATTACACAAAGGCCAGCTGGATCAAACGGCAGACATGCAGGAGTCGCATAAACATTCATGACATCCACTGTGACTCACTGCTGGAGGTTATCACTGTCCTCAAGGATGCGGTGTGGGCTAATCAAAGTCAATTGGAGCGTTTCCATGACCACAGGAGTACATGGCATTAGGGAAGGAATGAAAATTGCTGTGTTTAGTTGTTCATGGACGAAGGACAGCGTTTGAGTCTGAAAGTGTAACGGGAACATTTCTCTTTGATGTCAGTGAAACTGATCCATATCATTGCTGAGGTTTTTGTGTGAAGATGTTGGCTTTCTTTTTTTAGTTGCTATAGCGACCCTCGCTGCAATGCCCAGACTGCAGGTCATGCCATGCTGGAGATATATATATATTTTTTTAACAGGCTCATGTCTTGCCCTCTCATTTATTATTTTAGACCAAATGAAACTTGCAGACACTTGAAAATTGTTGTCTATATTGTCTATTGTAGACTATTGTTTAGTGATGCCAGATGACAGTGTTGTTGCATGCTTTTACAGTGCACCAACCTTTCCATGAGTCCCGAGGAAAGCTCTGTTTTATCATTACAGCATTGAAATCGCTGCTTTTGGCAAATGAAAGTGATTTCAAACGTCTCTGTCTCCTGTAGCCAAAAAGAAACATTTTCAGATGATGAGGAAGATGCACTACAATGAGGGCCTGAACATCAAGCTAGCCCGCCAGCTCATCGCCAGCGAGCTAGAAGATGACGAAGACGAGGAGATGAGGGATGACATGGAGGAGAGTGAGGAGATCAGTGTTGACCCGCCACAGGAAGGTGAGGGGAGGGAGATGGCGCCCTGTTGTGTATTTGTTAGAGCAGTGATTGCCAAAGTGTGGGCTGAGGCCCCCTGGTGGGCTCTGAAGCTCCTGCAGGCGTGCCACAGTTGTAAAATAAATTCAGATTGAAATTAATTACAAGTACTGTTTATATAAATTATTTATTTATATAAAAAGAGAATTCATATTGGTAACAGGAGGTGGTTAATTTGTGATATTACTAACTATTCTTTTTATTTATTGCTCTTGTTTGTTGCTTGTGTCCCAGTGGCAGGTGGGTCACCTGTGTTTATGTTTTCTGAATAATGTTTTCAAGGAAATGCATTACCTGATTAGAGAGAAGATTTAAGATCGGGTGGGCCTCATGGGATTTTCTGTTTTTGTTTGTTTGTTTTGTTTTTTACATGTGTCGTAGCACTCTTGACTTTAGGCCTGGCTGTGTTCCAGCTGTTACTGGACACGTTTCAATTACACACGTTGTGTCATGTGTGGTTTCTGTTTTGCTCATTAGTTTGCATGTCTTTAAAGTATATTTGTGCCACTTGCGGTTAAAAAAACAAAACAACAATCCACATGAAACAGAAGCCTAATTTTACTCAGCGTGTACTCACTTTGACCAAACTTCATAGTCACGAGTTTGGTCCGTCTGCTGAAATGAGAAACGGCTTACTCACGTCCACTTTTTCCAGGATGAAAAAGCTGAATAAAAGAAAAATATATCCACTCCTGTCTTTTCTCATGTCTTTGTTTCTTTCTTTCTCCAGCTGATTCTCTGGACTCGTAGACGATGCCGTCTCCTACCTTCAGCCCTGCGTGTGTGAGTGTGTGTGTGTGTGCGTGTATTTGTCGACTCAAGAATCAGACAGACAATGCTGCTGATGTTTTTAACACTGAGCAACACAGCAAAACACCGCTTCAACACCCATATAACAACTCTCAGCAGCCATTAACCTCCTGGTCACATGTCTGGCTCTACTTTTCCTTCCAACTGTGCAATATGACACACTGGTTTCTCAACACCCCACAACCTGTACCACACACAAAAGAAGACTGTTGCTCCCTCCTCTTCCCTCTCTTGTTGCCAAGAATTTCTTCCTCCCGTCTCTTCTGAACTGGCGTCGCACTGAATGGTGTGATTCTGACCCTGAATGGAGGATCAAGGCCTTTAAAAAAATAAAAAATGTACTAGGACTCCCGTCTGGCCACCCCACACAGTTCCTCTGTCGGCCACAGAGCCAGCACATCAGCCCTGGAGGAAGCCGGGGGAAACCCCACGACCTCTTCAAAGGCGTATCCGAGACGTGACAACAGCTCTTTCACCAATGGCTGTTTTTCGTATGTTTTTGTTTTGCTTTAGGACCCACTGCTCTCTTGCGTTGTCTTTACCCCTTCAGTACTGTCTGTGTTGGTCAAAATGACGACCAGTTTGTTTGTTTCCTTCCATCCCCACTCACGTTTTTGAACAGTTACCTGGTAATCCTGTCCCGCTGAAGACTTCTCATTAGCGTAATGGTGTTAAAATAAGTTGGGGATTCTGGGTGTAGCCCACAAAGTTTAAATTTTGCCATCCAATAAAAAATAATCAAAATTTGATGCCTTACATTGATTAAACTACTGACACTTGCATTATGTAGTGCAGTGCTTCTCAAATTGAGGGCTGTACTGAGACGGCGTCTTGACCGTGGGGGCGTTGGGCTTTTGAGTTTGCAGGCCACCGTGCCTCACCGTGATACTCTAACATATGGCTACACATTAACTGTATTTACATCGGCACTTTGATTTGTGTGTTTTCCCCTGATATTTCTCGGTTTTCTTGTTTTGGTTTAACAAACATGCATACCTCATTAGCACCAGATTGAATCGAGTGCATGTTAGGTTATGAGGGTTGTGAGGGAAGATCAACGGTACAAGCGTACATCTTTTCTTTTCCTTGCCTAAAGAGTAACAGTGATTTAAACGCTGTTTTGGGGGAACTGTATTGACGTCTTGCTGCTGAGGTAAAGCATCCACTGGAGCGCTTGCTCTGCTCTCGCTTGCATAATTTGCATCAGAGCTTTGACAGAATCTGTGATTGTTATTTAGTTTGTGTTTTAAGCTTCAACACACTAATTGTGGGACTTGTCGAGTATCTTGGTGTGATGCAGTTTAGGGTCTCTGTAGGAAGAGATGCTGATGCTACTGACCTTATTGGAGATGTCGGAGGTGGCGTTCGATGGTTTTTTGTAATGTTTGGAGTTCCTGCAAGCGTAGAGGAAGTTGCAACGTAGTCTGACTCGAGTAACAGAGGAAAGAAAGCAAAGGCCCCAATCCCGACTACACACTGTACGACTTGAGTCTAGTAAACAAAGAGGACGCGTATGAAATGAAAAGCATGCAGGGGCTTTGACTGTCTCATGTTTTGAGCTTTCATTTCTCTCTGACCCTTTAATTCCTCACTGTGATTCAAAGTATTGAGCTTTATATTGCGGGAATGCGGAAAATCATTGAAACATTTGGACTTTTGGAGTTATTTTAAAGTCTTATATAAAAACACCTTCGAACAATTTCTAAGAGAAACTCTGTAAAGTGAGTGGGGAAAAGCTATCAAGCAGCTAATTATCGAAGGCTTCTCATCAGGAAACAGGAACTGGATGTTCTCTAGAAGCTCTTCTTTGATCACTGAATCCATAGACTGATAGAAGAGTTCAGACTTCATCTTCTCACTTAGATCCAAATCTGACACGATCACCCCGTAGGTGGTTATTACCAGTCAAAAGAAAATGTGCCTCTCATGTATCTTTGTACATGTGTGTAAAATGAACAGGATATGCCCCCGTTGTTTGTTTCCCGTGTATCACACAACTCCCCCCCCCCCCCCCCCCCCCCCCCCCCCCCCCCTTTTTTTCTTTCCCCCTTCCCCCCCCCCCCCCCCCCCGCCCCCAACACACACAGACACACACACACACCACAGTCCCTGATCTCCTGCCTGATTCCTCTCTCTCTAACCTCTCACTGTTCTCACTGCGCTGTTCTCCAAAGTTACAGTGTAATGACCCAGTTCATAGAGCTGCAGAGAGCAAATGACAGCGAGAGCAGAAAGAGCGGCAGATAGCGGAGACAATGAGTAAGGTGTAACGTATCAGTCGCTTTCTTTCTACCTCTGCCATCTGTGACAGCGGGAAACCCGAGACGTCTCCCCTTCCTCTTCTTCCCACCCAGACCCCTCCTCTCCTCTCCCTCCCCTTCTCACCCTCTTGTTTTAGCTCTCCCTCCCACGCTCACCCTCTCACTCTTTACCCCCCTCCACAGCCAGCTTTATCCTCCACCCTCCTGCTTACACCTTTATTCATAATTGATGCATGCAAGAAAGCCTTTATGACACACTTGTAGTACACATGTGTGCTTGAGCGTGCCTGCGTGTATACCACCCACATGTTTTTCGGGCCTCAGGCCTCTTTTTTTGTTTCCATCTCCACTTTACCCGATGGTTCATCAGTACAATTAGGATGGGCTCCATGTTCTTTTGTAGCCATTTTCATATCTGACCAAAAAAAAAAGCACACATTCACTGATTCAAAGCTACTAAACGATTGTTTCGCGCTCGATTTCCAGACGATTATGCTGTTGGTTATATTACCTTTGAAAAAAATGGAACTATAAGCATCTAAATGATCTCTGCTTGTTAATTGCGTATTCACGAAAACATTTTCTTGCAACACATGTCGAGGGGATTTTAACCAATTAACCTTTCATAACCCCAACAGTATCATGTTGACATCAGGAGAGGTTATTATTCTGAGACTTTACAAAACCCCAGAGTTACAATCATATTATGCAGTCACCTTCATGGGCTATGAAAATAGGTGTAATGCCCTATTACAGCGTAGTCTCAGAGGAAAATGTGTTGTGGCTATCCACAGCACAAAGCACGGTGTTTTACAATAAAAGCTGTAAAATTGTGACCTAGCATGTAATGTTAGTAAATGTGTGTGTAATGTAGGGGCAGGGCTCCTGGCAATCTTGCAAAATGGAAAATGGAGCGTTGCAACATCTGGTTAAGGTTGTTAAAAGATCAGTTTTAAGCCAAAACACGATCTTAGTGCCTGGAGCGCTGGAACTTATCTTTATATTATTTTGCTGTTCAACTAAATTACTACCTATGCAGTTCTTATAATGTGCTGTACAAAATTAAACCATCTATTTGAGCCCAGTCCTGAAAACCTATATGTTTGAGAGGTTGTTGGGATTTGGATGAAACTATTATCTTAATAGTTGATTGTTTGAGCCAGCTGGGCAAACTGTGGTTAAGGGTGCACCTTATACTGGGAACACTGGTAATGAGTAGCAACCAGCACAGCAGTAAAAAGTGGAGAAAACGTAAAAAAAAAAAGATAGACAGTGACCACAGCAACACATTATGCACTAGCATGACAAACCACGACCGACAATAAATCCGGCAGTGTCTTTTTAATGTATTTGTTAAAGCAGCAATCCCACAGTGTATTTCCTTCAGATCCTGCTATACAATCACTTTCCTTGTCTTGCAGGTCTATTTTTATCTTTGCTTTCAGGGCAGATTTCTCTGAAAGACTTTCAGTAAAATTCATAATGGCCTGTTTTTGACAGATTGGGACAAATTGTGGGGATGTTGTAATAAATTTGCTTTATCAGTGCAGACAAAACACTCCTACTTAAACCTCGAACTTGGAACTTCCATAAAATGTACCCTATGCCCAAACTTTTCTCCCACTTTGCCCTGTGTCTTCTTCCTTGACGGTTTTCTTTTCTCTTCCCGTAGTCGGTGCTGTGACAAGAAGAGCTGTGGAAACCGTAATGAGACACCCTCAGACCCTGTTATCATCGACAGGTACTGTCTCTCACTTTACCTCTTCTCTCTCTCTCTCTCTCTCCTTACGCACACACTTGCGCACACCCACAGACACACAGTGGACGAGGGATTGTGTGCTGATCCGTTTGAACGGCGCCGTGGGACAGGATGTTTGTGTGTTTGGATGAGCTGCTGTCACTCCTCGATAGAATCAGCGGCTTCACATGCACGGGAAGCATTTGAGAAACCAATTTTGCTTTAATAAGTCAAACAGCAGGACTCATGAGTGGGTGGTGACAGTGTGGAATTACACTTGCAGACACATACACCCACACAGGTTTTATCTACATGTACATACACACTCTAGTAACGTAGCTATCGATCTGTGCAGAGGGGACACAAATACACATCAGCTGCTCCGTTACATCCCTCTGGCACACTTAGGCGCACTTTCAGACTCGAGTGCTCAGATGAATGTGTGTTTCCTCTACGTCACGCAAAACACAAAGCAGCTCACTAGCAGGAGTCGTCTGTTGTTTTCCTGCCGCTCGTCCCTGTCTGTCGCTCTCTTTCTTCCCTTCTGTCTGTCACAGGAGAGGACTGAAGTTATCCCTCCCTTAACATCCACCCCACCCCTCTTTCTGTCTCTCCTGCAGCAGCACAGAAAAATGGGTCATGAGCAGAGAAGAACAAAAAAAAAAGTGACAGAGAAAAACTGAAATGAGATCCAACCTCATTTTAATCTGATTTCTCCTTGGCAGTTGTTTTAACCCTCTGCGAGCAGTTCTGTCGGTCTGTCTGCATGTGTTTGAGTAATTCACAGGAAGAGGAGTGAAATATTCTACTCCCTGTCACCACATTGTTACACAACTTAAATCACTGTACAAAATATCATATTCCTGCAGATTTGTACCAAGTGTTTCGTGTTTTTTCTTCTTCACCCCGACCAGATGTTTGAGTTTCAGTTTGTGAAAGATTTTTGGCAATTGTAATATAAGCTGATCATCTGCAACATTAAAAGCACTGACAGATGAGGTAAATGCCTCAGATCTTCTTGTTATAGAGCAGTGGGTGCTGGCATTCATGTGGATATTACTTTCACGGCATCTAGACACTGTTGCAGCCCAAGCATACTCCCTGAGGCACTAGTACTCTTGCAGCCTTTTGGAGGAGGCTGGTGGTTTCCAAACTAAACTGCAAAGACTTCTCAGGAATGGCTCAAGAAACACCACAAAGAGCTTGGGGTTCTGACCCTGCCTCGAGATCTCCAGATCTCCAGTCCAATCAAGCATAATGCAAATGAGATAACACTCCACAACCCACAGGACCCAGATGATCCGCCAACAGTGTTCCCATGCCCTAGCCCTAAGCATGCCCTCATTGTGTGGAGCAAGGAGCCACACAGTTGAAACAGAGGTTTAAATGTTGCGGCTTATGAGCATCTGATGCACAGTAATCACACCACAGACTCTCAGCTTTGTATCTACAGACTGTCCTTCAGTGCTTCTTCATTAAAGGTTCATATAGACAAACATCAGTTTGATCAGCGCCACAAACAGAGGTCATAAAGGTTATTACAGGGATAATTTGTCATGAATGAGATTCTTGATTCTCGCCACTTTGGAGGGGAAGTACAAGGTTTTGCTCTATACAGTGATTCCTCTCCTCTTTCCTCTTTTTCTTATAGTTTGGAGAAATGCAAAAACATGTGTGTGTGTGTGTGTGTGTGTGTGTGTGTGTGTGTGTGTGTGTGTGTGTGTGTGTGTGTGTGTGTGTGTGTGTGTGTGTGTACGTGTGTGTATGTGTGTGTGATGTATGTGTGTGTGTGTATATATATATTT
>VURO01014571.1:0-13040 GCA_015108175.1 Pelvicachromis taeniatus | reverse complement strand
TTATTGTTTGGCTTTTATTAGTATTTTATTTGTTCCTGAGTAAATCAGTTTGGCTGAGATTAAAGTTATACTTTTCACACATCTGAATAAACATCAAGCAGACAACTGATTATCAGAAGTGTGGGACGGTCGAGAATTTACTCCGGTGTCCTGTTATATCTTAGATAGCAAGGAGCAGACGGCTGAGTTTATTAAACTTCACCGAAACAATCTGCAGATTTCATTAAAATTTAATAAACTATCATCTTGTCTTTATTTTTAGTTAGCATATAGCACTTAAACACTCAAAGCTGTAAGCTAATGATAGTTATATAAGAGCAGATGCATGCTGGTGCAATAAGCTGTACATTTTACGTCCAATGGATGCATGATCTGATTAGCCGACTAATCGCAAAAATAATCGGTGACTAGTCGACTATCAAAATAATCGTTTGTGGCAGCCCTACTCACTACAGATCACAGTGTCGTCTATGAACATCTCATCTCTATCAACAGTCTCATGGCAAACATTGCATCTGTAGTTACTACAGCTAGTTTCTGCAGGTACTGCATCACCCTTGTTCTTGAGAATCAGTACCAGTACACTTCTTCTCTGTTCGTCAGACATCCTTTCACTCTCCAATTGTGGTAAACAATCTAGATAAAGGTCCAGCGTACTCTCACCCAGACATCGCCACACCTCCACAAATATGGCAAATGGACCAAACACCTTTCATTCTTCTTCACATGTCACTAATCCATTTGTATACATTTGCATTTAAAGTAAAATTAAGTGTTTTTATGCCCATTGAATGCATGTACTCCTTGTGAATTCTTAAACTCTCAGCGCCTTTCCTATTAGGTTATCAGGCAGGCATCAGGCTCAGGATTACAGCCAGGATCCGTCTGCGTTCCTTCTGCATCTTCATAATCCTCACAGTCTGAATGAATAGCTTGTGAGCCTTCTCATGGTTATGTGTGTTGTCACCTGTTCATGCTTCTGTTGTGTCTTAACAGGGATGTTGACATTTCCCATTATAGCTTCTTATTATAGTCCTGGACTGTAAATGGGCTGCTGCAGCACTCTGATACAAAAAGTGGTCTTCAAGGAAGTTTGAGTGAAAACCAGTCAAAGACAAGAATGAGTGTAATCTAATTCAGGCAAAATTTAAACTGCTATATTTGTGTAATTTGTATGTGGAGCAGCAGTTGAACTGTCCAGTAATTCACAAGAAAGAAAAATTAATGGAAATTGTAACATAATAACCACAAATGAATGCATCAGACATGTGTTTTTCTATGAGGTGCCGTAAGGGACATTATTACTGAAAACGCTCTCACACACACTACTGAAACGCTCTCACACACACTACTGAAACGCTCTCACACACACTACTGAAACGCTCTCACACACACTACTGATGTCCCTTACGGCACCTCATATTTTTCAGCTTTTCAGTTCTCTCACACAAGAGTTGTCTTTTGTAACTCCTCATGGGAGTTCTATCCAAAATAAAATATGCTTAGGGGAAAACACAGGAGATGGATCTGTTTACAGGAATCACTCAGACAGGCTTTGTAATGTTAAACGATTCAACAGCCCAATCAAACTGATGAAATTCAAACTAAAGCTTCAAGATAGTGAGCACTGGACTTTACTAGATGTAAATGATGATTTCTGTGTCACATTTAAAATATGACGAATCTTTGTTTCAAGTTAAAACTTTGTGCTATCTAATGTTCTCATTCTTGGTTTTTGCCATAATCTTTGTGGGTTAACCTGAACAGAATGCTGCCTGTGTGATTACTCCACATTAAGGCCAATGCCGCCGACACCCTAAAAATACTCCAAAATGTCAGTTTGCAAGTCTCCAGCACTCATTTAATCAGACCACAGTTTTTTTGCGTCATGCACTTAGAATCTTTCAGTGGCTTTTTGTAAACTCCTGTCTTCTGCCATCTGGCTGCTCTCCCACACAGTCCAGATTTGTGAAGTGCAGCACTGACTGTTGCCTCTCCAGAAAAATGTCTTGTTGCAGCCAAGCAGTGCTGTGGCTCTATTGGACAGGTCCTGGGATCCCTGTCACCTGCACAACTGGGGTTGACCATTGCATGTCCGGATGTCCAGCTGTGGAAAAGAAGCTGAACTCTACTGAGTTTTATATTTCCCATGTTCTCATCATCTACAGCATTTTTCATGTATTGGTGTATGAATTTACCAAAACAGTGATGAGATGTTGTTTTTGTAGCTGCACGTGTGATTTGGTGGCTCAGTTTTCTGTTGTTTTTCAGTGCAGCACTTCTGAATACTGCACTGAGTTAAACAGTAAGTTATTCCTGAGAAGCTCCTTGTCATGCTTTGTGTTTAACTGTTGGTACGTGTCACAAAGTGTGCAGTGATGGACAGCAGAGATCCATCTGAGAGCTGCGGGGAGCTTAGTTCACATGCTTTTCTGATTTCTTGAGCTTTCTGACAGCATCATGAATATTTGCCCGTATCGACACCCTTCACCACCGCAACATTTCTGAATGTTTCCTGAATCTCGTTAAATTTTGAAACACCACAGGGTGTGCAGCTTTTAGGCAAGCTTTAGTTATTTGTTTATTTATTTTTAACAGCAGCAGGCCAGCAATTAATCATTTTCCACCGTGAAAATCAGAGCAGCAGTTTATCCTCAAGGATTTGCCTTTATACATCAAATCGTCATTTGAATCAACACATTTATTGATTCCCCAGTTTGAGGTCAAGCGCAAGGCTCAATACAAGGTAGTTAGTGGAAGGAGGGATTAAAGGAGAATCGCAACAAGGCCTGAAAAAACAGAAATAGGTTGTTAGTAAGATAATGTGAAAAATGTTGCTCTGTTATGCTTCAGTCTGACTCTTGTAAGAGTCCTAAATTATAGATTTAGAAGCAGAAGCTGAAAAAACCCATGAAACATATACGATAAATACACACATATAACAAGAAGCACTTAGAAAGCACAAACATCCACTAAGGCAGCTCATTTAGTACTGCCCAAAGAGTGAATGTGTATATGTACAATATAATATAATGCATACATAATGTATGCAAAACATTATGTATGTAATGCCAGAATCTGACACAATATTTAGATGCAAACTACAATGTGATATTTAGAATCCCTGAAATCATTTTCAAGCTATCGCGTTTACAACATTTAACCTCCCTGGCGGGGCTAGCAATTCCACTGTTACATGTGATATTTACAGACTTTTATATTTTTATGGGCATATTTCTAAGCATTTTAAGGTGTTTATATTCAGTGCAGCAACAATAAAGATATGATGATTATGAGGATGGTGATGATGATGATTATTATTTTTAAATGAGACATTAGAGCCATTGCCTAGGATTAGTTACACCTCTTTTGACAAGTCAGTTAGCCTACCTTAAAAAAGTTTCCATGAGTAATGGTTTAATGGTATAGAACTGCGTGGGGCAATCACACTGCTGCTCTATAAATGCAATAAGGAAATGCTTTCAGTTTGCAACACTTCAATCCATCTGATAATAGTGTGCAAGCAGTTCTAAATGTTCACTTTAAACAGCAGGTACAACATCAGGTTTTTGCGGTGTATCTTTCAGTTTCACGGAGGACGTTACTATTTAATTGTTATCTTAGCTTTGTCAGAGCTCGGTAATAAGAAGAAAGAAACAAATGACTTAATATGCACTGGTCTTAAACTATAATGCTCCCAAAATAAATGCCACTTTACTAAATTTGTGCCACTGAAATTTGGTAAAAATGGTCCATAATATATGAGAGTTTGCAGTCCAAATCAAAGATAAAGGGATAGGTGCAAAATTTCAAACAGCCACTCTTCCTAAAATATTGACGCACTTTTGATGGAATTGAGCTCGTATGGATTGGAACTGCATCAAGTATGAAATGCAGTCGTGAAATTTGAAATCTTACAATATTATTTCTTTTGACCTCTACTCTGACCTTTGATTTTGACCTTCCTAGTAACAAGATTGCTCCAAATCTGCAAAGTTATGTTTAAAAAAAAAGTGCAATATAAAATATCAATCATCTATAGCCAACTAGTTATTTTATACTTGGTCTGGGTGAGTTTGACTGACCTGTTAAATTAAAGTAAGATACTGGCAGTTTGATTTCCCTGCATGCACTGATATTTTACAATGTTCTGCAATCTAAACAACAGCTTTTACTGCATTACTTACTTACTGTATACTGCATTATTAGAACTGTTGCTGTAAAATAAAATTACAGTAAAATACTGCTGGAAGTGGTTGTTATCACTGTAATTTTAGTGAATTGTACTGTAATCACAAAAAACAGGACAAGACTATAAAATATATTTAAGTGCATAGAGCAATAGGTATGAAAACAGCACTCCTCATGGCCAACAGTGTCTTAAAGAAAGAAAAACAAATGATGTTATTTCCTGTTGGCTCTTATCTACAGCTCTCTGGCTGCGAAAGCATAAGTCATGTGCTCCAGTACGTAGCCATCATCAATGGCAGTGGTACAGCATATGATGGCATGGCAGACCTGGTCACAGATGGTACACTTAGGCGCCCCAGAGGCTGCCTGCTGACAGGACACACACATTACACAAGAAAACACTGTTATGTTCTGCTTCCGCTTCAGACACGCTGACCAAACACCTTCGTTAGGTCCTCGCCTGTACAAATATCACTGATATGCTCTTTGGGTATCTGGCAGATTCTCCATGAAGCTCAGTCTTTCTTTCATTCTTTTTTTCTTGTGTTGAGAGCGCTGGATATACTGTGGCTTTAAAGCAGTTGTGAATAAAGTCTTCTTTTCCATAATTGTTTTGAACGTGCTAAAATCAGATCTGGAAAACATATGCTGCAACATGTGTTGACTGCAAAACGAACACAAAATTCTAGCAGTATGCAGTGCATTTTAAAAACTATTAGTATGAGTAGATTTTCATATCCTCAAGATTGAAAACCTTGACTTACACTTTTGAATCATGCTGATTTTCTGAAGAGCTAGTTTAAACACAAGCAGAGGTTTATATAAAATCCAAAGATGTTGATAACCGGTCGCGCGACAGATAATTGCACTCCCTGGTGTTAGTTCTGACTTCGGGTTCCTGGGTCTGCAGGGAGATGCTGAACACGCTGCCTTTCTTGCTCTTTTTAAATTGACCTTATTGACTTCATCTCTATCCCTTTGTTGTGATAAAGTGCTTTTGGCAGATCTCATTAAAGCTAGACTTTACATCTAAAAGAGGTATATAGCAAATCTCCCCAAGGCTTTGCATCTCTTTAGCAACACTGAAAAGTTGTTGAACTACTCAGAATTTTTAAAGTCCCTCTGTTTCTTGTCCTAACATCTTCAGTTTTGATATTTAGAGAGTTCAGTGGTGACGTGAGCTCTAAGATGCCAAAAATAAAATTGCAGATGAAAGGCCTAATAAAAGTGAGGCTTGAAAGTTAACTCATTAGCAGAGTGAAAATGACTCTGATTGCTTAGTTTCTCATTTTGGGGGTGTTCTATGGATTATAACGGGTACCAATTAGCACACCTCCTCTCTTTGATTTGGACTGAAAACTCTCATATATTATTGGAAGGATTTTTGTCTTCGGAGCAAAATCTCTTGAGAAATATCGGATGGATTACCATGAAATCTACATATACGTCTCCTGTAAGGTTAAATAACAGCAACTTTGCCAGTGCCAAATTCAAATCCAAGTCACATGTGTTCCTGCACAGCAGTGTGGACTTTGAAAACCTGCAACTATTGTTTTCTTATTTTAGAAAAGCATTTCTCTTTTTTCCCATCAGTATACAGTAAATGCACATCTGAAGCTTTCATTTGATCGTTTAGACGTGTGACAGTAGCTGACACAGTGCTCTGCCATCCATGAAGAAGCTCCAGGAATGGGATGACTGTGAGAGGAGTGTTTGAGAGAGGCACGCAAGAGCAGAGACCACAAAAGAGATGGAAATATATTTCCTAACAGAGTGTTCAACAAAAGCAGGGCAACTTGGGAAGGCCTTTCAAAAACTAGAAAAATTGAAAGAAAATGAATGCATTAAAAAAAGGAGTCTTTTCTAGCAGAGATATAGGAGAGCGATGTGCACTTTAGATTTACTAAATATAGTATTTTAAATCCACGGGGTAAAAAAAAACAAAAACCCAAAACAACCCTACATTAAAACAGTGGAACCATATATGTTGCCCTGGTTAAATATTGTCACAGCATCACTTTTACTGACTTTTTGCATGTCTTCTCCAGTTCGTGCTGACAGTTTCACTGAGAGGAGACCAAGTTATTTTGTCTTTAAGGCTTCATTCTCAGTCTACATGTGACTTAAACGGCAGGTATTGATGGCGTTTACGTCTACTTTGTTCGTGTACCATTTATTTATTTTCCATTTATTTAGCTGCCAAGTTCTTTCCCTTTTGTCTGTTTCTTTTACAGTGTAGTCCTCCCGTGCTTTGTTTTGACCTCCATATTGCTGAGTGGCGCAGTCCTCTCGGATCTCATTTTTAATCGGCTCAGTTGGACAGGCTGAAATCAGAGAAGCTGGTTTGTGAATTCCCTCTCGGTGCTTGCACTGAATAAATGTGTAAACCTAACTGCCTTGTTGTGTGATGGTTCAGCAGAAGAGGACCCAAACACAGGACACCAGAGAGAGGTAAAAAATAGAAAATCCAATTCTATATTACCAGCCTTAGGCGTGTGATTTCAAAATAAAAGCCTTAAATATGTATCTCTATTCTTCTCAAAATATTTCCTATTTTTTTAACATTTTCTACAATAAAATCTCAATTTGCCTTTTTTGTTTCTTGACAGAGTGAAGTCGGTTCATTTTTCTGACACATTTTTGTAAACCTCTGTAAGCCATCACAGAGGATTTTAAATAAGACAGTGAAGATGTGATCGAAGCGCAGACTTTCAGCTTCAACTGAAAAGGGTTTCACAAAATTATTTCATTAACTGTTTAGCAGTTACCACCATTTTTATAAACAGCTCACACATTTTCAAAGTTTCAAAAGTAAGGGGACAAACTGACATCCTTTAAAATATAAGGGTTAATTTTAATACTTGAATGAAGATCTTTTGCAGTCAAAGATGAAGAACTGCCTGATTGATTTTGCAGCATTTGACTGAATTTGAGCAGAGACTACAGACCTGTACACTTCACAATTCCTTCTGATACTTCTATTAGCTGTCACATCATCAATAAGCACCAGCGAAATGGTTCCACTGGCAGTCATACATGCCTTGCAATAGCATTGTCTCCACCATGTTTGACAGACGATGAGGTGCTTTCTCAATACTTTTATCTTCCCATCACTCTAGTGCAAGTTAAAATATATATTTTTTTCAGAAATATATCTTCAGTGTAACCAGCTGATTGCACCTTGATGCAAACCTTTAATATATAAATTTAAAAAAATCTCTTGGTTATAGACCTTGGCAATGGCACATCTATCTACTTAAGAGCATTCTTGAGTTGTAAGATGTTGTGATGTTGTTTTTCTTAACCAAGGAAACTATTTTGCAATCATCTACTGTACCTGTATTTTTCGGTTTTCCACACCTTTTGGTGTTGCTGAGCTGGTCAGCAAATCAATTAGCATTGAGGATGTAACAGATTGTAGATTAGGCCACTCCTGCATGTCTAGAGTTTATTTGACTTTTTAAGCCTAATAACGGCCTCATTCACCCGAGTTAACAGTTCTACAGTTTCCCTTTGGTATTTTCTCCAGCTCTTTCTGCTTAATTTGTCATGATATAATGAAAGGACAGGCCTTACCTTTCTATGACCCTTACCCATCTATGCCTTTACCTGTCTAAACTCTTGATAAGTCACCAGTCACATCTTGAATGTTTGATTTAAAGCCTCTGTGTCTATCTGCAAAGGAATCATTACAAAAATTTGTGCCACTGTCTAGCTGTACACATTAAAGTACATGGACTCTGGAACTTGAACGTGGATGAGTGTGGGGAATGACAGTCAGGTCCCTGGTGTCCCTTAATGGCTAAAGTTCCCTCATATTAAATAAAAGTGTCTAGTCTGCAGATGGCAGCACCCTGCACCTGTGATTGTGGCACATGATTGCCAAAACGCATGCCAGATGTATCAGTGATAAAAATGAAAAAATATTCATGCTCAATGTTTCATGCAAACACTGAAATCACACTGTAGAACTTTCTCCTTATAACCATTTTATCAAGTGCAAAACTTATGTCTTACATTGCAGAGATAATGCAGGAGACAAACAGAGGAGACATTTTCTCCACGTGCAGAAGTCGATCAATGAACTCACCACATACTAGAACAGACTGTGAGCGTGAAATATCCCCAGCACATTTCTATTCCATTTGTTTTGCAATTTTCAAGTAGGGTCATGCTTTAAAATAGCCGAACCAGCTCACGAAAAAAACAGCTTTTTAGTTTCAATGAGACATAAGTGGTACATCCCAAAGTCTGACCTGCACAGTGTCCTCCTCAGTCATGCTAGTTACCGCTACAGGATTGCTGCAGAAGCAACAAACTAGTGTGAACCATCAGTAATATGGGTGCTTAAATTTTTCATTACCAAATGGTATGAATTATTATAACTTAGACAAAGTGTATCAGTAGAATTCAGCTGTGGGGGCAGAGTGATTTTATTGGATGGGCCTGGACCTCTGAGCCCCGTCCATAATGTTGACACTGGTGTGGAACCAGTTTCAGATCAGGCATATTGCTGTGTGACTTTAGAGTTGTTGCAAGTTCCCTTCTTGCTCAGAAGAGTCTTGTTTGTAACTTCTTCAATTCATGCTATGCATTATGTCATTACACCGATCCATTCCTTGCCACAAGAAAGTCTTTGTTTTGTGTTCAAATTTTTGATTTGGATAGTTTTACAAACTTTTGCAGAATTTCCTTTTCTCATTTTTCATTACAAACTGATAGGCAAACAGTGTTAAATTTGCATATCAATGAAAAAAAGTAGTCACATTTACTAATGAAAAACATGGTGGAGTTAGCTTGTTACTGCTGTTTTCCTGACCTCCTCGTTTTGGCTAGCTGCAGTGTTTGTGTAAGAAATAAGCCACTGCTGTGAGATGACAGCAACAAATTGGGCATAATAGATTAAAGGACCATCTCCGCGAAATAAACAAGCGTGGACTTCCATGAAAAAGTGAGTCAAATTCACGTCTTGTTTGCCTTGTTTTCCTGTTTCTCTCCCGCTTTCATTATTCATGGTTAAATGTCGTGCCATTGCTGTTTACACAGTATTTAACTACCTGCAGTGAAGTTCCTGTGGAGGTTTTGCACAGGCCTGGGCAATCATGCATTTATAGTTTTCCCAGTGTGATGTTCACTCAGTCACCTGTTGTCTCTGTGATGATTTATAAAATGTGCAAAAAAGGCTAAAAAAAAGTCATTATTTATCCATTTATGTTTGTAAGTTGTGTTTCAGTATGAGTCAGGAGCTTATATAAGTCAGAAAATATTGTATTGGCGTGCAGCATACTGAAGTCATGTTCTTTTTTAGTCTTTTAGTATTTAAAGCTGAACCTTCATCGGTGTAAGGTCTGAGTTCTTGTTGAAACTCACTCTTATTTTTATTTCCAATAACATAAATGAAATTATCAAATGAATATTATCAGTGCTGTGTTTCTCTTAAACTGTGACCCACCTTGGTCTCATAGCCTCTGCTGCTGTTGTGTGACAAAGGCTCCTTTTGAAATGAAACAAAGTGTCTTGTCTGTTGGACATGCTTTCTCATCCGTCCTATGCCTTCCTAATTGTCTCCTATTCTTCTACATTGTGTGTTGCTTGAGAAAGTGATGAAGTCAGCATATGCCAAAAAGCTGATTACCAGCAGAGGTGCATTGGAATCAGTCTTATTCATGATGATTTACTCATCTATCTAGCCTGTGCTCACAGTGCCCTTGACTGTCCAGGCCAGAGTACACTCCAGTTTGTCTCAGCGTCTTAACTCCTCTCTCGCCCTCGCTATCTCTGTCTTTCATGCACAGCAGGGCTTTTGAAATGCACTCCAGCAGAGCTCGCATTTCAAGATTTTATGCATTTGCAGTGACACACTGTCCTCTCACATATTAGCAAAATTTGATCGGTGGATTTGATTGATTTTTATTTCAGACGCTGCTGTCACCGAGGAAGCATTGGGGATCTGTGCCTGGGCATGACATGCAGCAATCATGTCAAACAGTCAAACAAACTGGACTTCGCACTCAATCAGTCATTTTTGGATAGCAAACAGGTGGCCTAGTGTGAGTACAAACTAAAGTGCTGCTTCAGCAACAGAAAACAACCCCCTTCCTTTATCACCGCAATCCTTCATTTTCCTTTTTCTGTCTCCCTCTCATGTGACTCATAAATAGCTGTTGTTTTTTTGTTTGTTTGTTTTTTTATGTGGGAAGGTTGCAGATATTGCAGTAAAAATCAAAATATAATATATAATAATATAATATAATATAATTTTAAGTGGAGGTGGGAAGTAATGAAGTACAATACTTCGTTGCTGAACTTTTTACTTTTACTCCCTATATTTTCTACATTTTCACACAAATATCTCTACCTCTATCTCTAGATTAATAAAGCACACATCAGCTGATCACAGCCTTTACATCAAGAAAATCTACTGGAGCTCTCAATAGCATTTGTTGTGAGTTGTGCTTCTTTTCGAACCGATTTCAGGGTCCCCCTAAACACTGAAACCCACTTTAACCTCTTTCCTACTCATCTTGCTACTCATCTAGCTGGTCGAAACATCCTCCAAAGAGTTACTTTTTACTTCCTTACTTGGAATATCTTTCAAAGCCAGTACCTTTTTTTAGCTTGAGTAACAAAGTTGAATCAGTACTTCAGCTTTTGCTGGAGTATTTTTTAACACAGGTATCTGTACTTCTATTTAAGAACACTGTGTTTGTACTTTTGCCACCTCTGTGTGACAGTATAAATGTGCTGTTTATATGCATTTTACATAAAATGCATATAAAGAATAACCCTGTCCCTTAAAAGACACATCAAACTGTGACCAGCAGTAGGGATTATAATGCGGAGAAATTAGACTAGAAAGTGTTTTTATTCTAAATTTGTTTTAAATTTTTCTATAGTTCCTAACAACAAGTATGTAAAGTAGTAATTTATGAAGTCCACAGACATCCAGTTGTACATTTTCACATTAATGTACATTTGCAGAAGCAGCATAAAGGCCAGACATCTGAGCCCTTAAGTTTTACAACTGGTATTCTGGAGCGTTGGTGTCAGGACCGCTGCTAGCCTGAGCCTGACAGCTCAGTGAATTGACAAAGATTTTATTTTCTTGCCTGAAGCACCGACAGTTTGAGGGTTACATGCTGCACAGCAGCAGCCATTTCTCAGACATATGCCAACACATTTGAAATATGGGACACTGATACTTCAGAAGTGCGAGTGCTACTAGAGGACAGTGTGAAAAATAAGAATAGGGAAGACAGCCAGTCTAAGGGCCATTGTAAGCTCTTCCCACTTGCTTATTCATCAAACAGTCAACAGACAATAAAACCATCACCTTGAATGTTTCAGCAGGTTGTGACAACAAGGTTAAGCATTTCATTTTATGTGGCAAAAGCATTGCCACATAAGCATCTAGGATGAGAAAGGCTGTGTAGCTTCATATTTAACACACTGTAATGTGTCATTCAGTGGGTATCACTGAGCCCTTACTTTTATAAAGATAATAAAGATGGTAAGTTTGCATCTGTGCAGGGATTCATGAGGTTGTTACGATGACGTATGAACAGACTCTAGAGTTTTAATGTTTTCTGTGAACAATCTCTGGCCCAATGTGAGTGAAGCTGCTTAGCCAAGTTCTTGTAAACAAAATATGTCAGTAGGATTAAATTTGGCATGTGTTTTTATTAAAATCAGTGATTTTTCTGATAATAAATACCAGTGTTGTAATATAGCAGACCTATATTTAAAATGGACTGGGGAAGCAGAGTTGGTGACTAATTTATGTTATTGGAGTTAGCTAGATGTGTTTATGCAATGCTCTGGTCAAGTGATTGTTTGGCAGTTTATTCTTACACATACAGATGAGGACAAAATTATTAACCCTCCTGAAAACTGACCTCTTTATTGATTCATAGCACAAACTACTGTTGTGTGGTTTTTTATAATGCTCAGTTTTCAAAATCAAGTTAAAACTGACAGTTATATTCCAAATTACAAACTGTATAAATACCTCAGCAAGAGTTTGAGCTGTCACCTGAGAAAGTATCATGCCAAAAACAAAATAAAAGTTGTTGATGCTCACAAAGCAGGAGGTGGATATATGCAAAGGTGTCACAGTGTTTCTAAGTCTGGATAGTTTTTAAATAATGACAGCATCCAAAATAAAACTAGGATGTCTGAAAAAGCTCAATTAAATATTCTTTGCACTGATTAACAGAACTTGGGCAATAGTTTAAAAAAAAAAAATTATAGGGGGACTAATAATTCAGTCCTCACCTGTGCATCCATAAATACAGTCATTCATTTTCTGTACGAGAATACACCACTGAGAGATGTTAGCCTTCTTGCTCCTACACCTTAAAAAATATCCATTATGGACATTAGTGCTTGACATCAGGGGGTGCACAGCAGCAACAGACTGCAGCCCCAGGTAGAGATGAGTGGCTGTGTAACCCAGCAGTCAACTGATGTTCTACATTTATGACACTAATAATAAGTTCAATAAACTAGTATTTACTACAGAAATTCTCTACACCGTAGTGAAATCTCAAAAAAAGCATTAAGGTATGAAAAAGGGCCCTGCTAAAGCCAGAAACTCTATACAGTATAAACTTTCTGAGAGAAATGCATGCATAAAATCAATACGCATTCGGTATTAGTTGTGTCATATACAAGTAATAAGCTCCATTATTAGTACATTATTAGTATTGTATCCGTGCTCTCCAGGGATGCTTCTTTGTGACCTAGCGCTAATTTTATTTGCTCTTTAGGTAGATTTTATTATTGCTGACATGAAGTGGCTGCTCCTGTGTTCATAAAGATGTGCATTGTTAATAGATTCTTTTGGATTG
>VURO01014569.1:56669-66982 GCA_015108175.1 Pelvicachromis taeniatus | reverse complement strand
CCTTTCGCAAACTTTGACGTGTAATAGATGCGACCCGGAGGCGTTTTCTTTTTGGACCCATACTGCGCTTGCGCAATGACAGGAGTCCTTGGCTGCTCGGCCTGCTGTAGGTTACTGATCCAGTGAGGGTACACAGACAAAATGCAGAGCTGGACACAGTTATACCGCTCCCTGGCCACGGTAAGCAGTCATGTTATTTTCCCGATATCCAGTATGTGAAACCCGGATGTGTTGTAAGCTGTCCCGCGTGCTGCAGATCTAGAGGATAAGGGATATTTTAGACCTGCGGCCCGCGCCTGGCTAGCGGCTCGGTTGACAGCGGAAGACGAACCAGACTGCACTGGAAAAAACATGTATTTTGGAGTTGTTGTGGTCATTGATGTTTATACACGTCGCTTGATTTTCAGTTGATATGTTTCCTATTCATATACGATTTTCCTTTTAATTCGGCATGAATTAGACTAACAACCCTCCCGACGTTTAAACTAAACTAAAAGTTATTTCTGGTTAAATACTGCCACAGTATTTTGAAGTAAAACCCGCCATGAAAAGAGGCGTCGCTGGCTTTTTTCGCAGCGCAAAATGCTAAATTATAAGTGATATTTGTATTCTGCTAACGTTAAAGGGGCTTAAATCACATAAAGCTGGAAGGAAAGCATCTAGGCTCTGTGACTTTACAGTTGACATTTCCCACTCTCATGTCGTGTTAGCTCGCTTAGCTGTTTAGCAATGGTTGCCCAACTAATTTTATGTCATAAGCTCGGCTGTAGTCGCACCGCGAGCATAAGATTATTTCGGATTGTTTCGGGCGTTTTAGGAGCTCTATGACTCTATAACACTTAAATAGTACGTAGTTGCTAACTTGTTAGTCTGCTAACAGTGTCAGAGCTGCTAGTGGACAGGCTGTGGGTGTCACCGCTGAGAGCTGGCCCTGGAACAGCAAACCGCTTGAATGTGGTACAACTCCATGGAAACTAATGCATGAATCTAAATATTTAACTAAATGTGAAAACTCAAATTTTAGTTAAATAGTAGTGAAATTATTAATCAGCAGATTACGGAAAGTCAGAGAAGACACTTTAAACAGATACTTGTGGTTTGCAAAAGTTGGCTTGTGATGCAATATGACATTGTTTTGTGTTGCGTTGTGTAGTTGCATTGTGTATGCATATTTTCTAAATCTGCATTTTGTTTGCTTCACAGCGGAGCCACCACCTGCCCTGCAAAGTGCACGGAGCTGCAGCGCTGTCTGTTCGGACCTACGCTGACAAAGCAGCAAGTACGATTGTTCTGTAATTCTTATCATAGGGCTTTATTAATGGCACGGTCTTTACTGAACTTTAGCCACATGTTTGTGCAGTTTGAGCTCTGACGTTTGTATCAAAACAGTCTCATAATTCAGACTTGCAGATAGTCTCGTGTGCTGGATTTGGGTTAAGGATAGGACTTCGTGGACCATGTAAAGAGGGGTGGTAGAGAGCTTGGATTAAAATGTTAATTTACATACACCGGACTTTAGTCATGTAGTTTTGCTCTGGTGGCGTAAAGTCATGCTAAAAGCTGCTGTGTTGCCTATCTGCAGTTGATGCAGACGTCACAGTGGTGGGCTCCGGTCCAGGCGGCTATGTCGCTGCAATCAAAGCCGCACAGCTCGGCTTCAAGGTAACCCACCTGCCCGACAGATATCCTGCTGCACATGTTTCAAAACAATCCACAGATCCATGGTCACAAATGGAAGTTTATGGTGAATAATCCAGCCCCCGTTTCTACATTTATTATTCTTTGACAGACAGTGTGTGTCGAGAAAAATGCCACACTCGGCGGGACTTGTCTCAACGTTGGCTGCATCCCCTCGAAGGTAACAAACTGCACAAATCCACAGGAGTGTTTGTAAGAGGTTTGAGAACTTTGCAAGATGAACCAAAACGGAGGACTATTCCATTTTAAATGAACTTCTGTCAATCACTGATTGGCAGTGATTACGTTTTAGTAACAGTTCTTCAGAACCACACTCTGGCTTTTATTATTGTTTAAATCACCATGAATAATCCAGTGTGATCGTTTTACAGAGGAAGGTGAGACTCCAAGGATGTTTTTCTTGTGTTTAGTTTCTCTTTCAGAGCTTCCACACCTTTAGTGTAAAAGTAATCCAGTGATGGTTGTCTATCCATAGATATCTTATAAAGGGTAAATGCTTCCAAGGCACACATTTGAATAAGTGTTTTAAAGTACAGCCAAAAATTGGGCCAGAAAGAACAGCAGCACATACCTGTAGCATCTTTTTTATTGTCTCGATGAATTAAAAAATAAACCAATAATTTGGGATTTAGCAGAGTGGCAAAAACATTTTCTGCTTCATAATAAGGGTTAAATTCCACAGAGAGGAAAGCAGAACAACCTTCACCTAAAAGTAACTTTTCACTTAGGTGATAAGCACGGAACGTAAGATTGATAAAATTATATTGAATCCATAAAACTATGTAAACGTTCCTCCTGCTGAAGAAGCTGCTGTTTTATTTCTGCAGGCTCTGCTGAACAACTCCTACTTGTACCACTTGGCTCATGGGAAGGACTTTGAAAGCAGAGGCATCGAAAGTAAGAATCAACATCAGCCTTTAAAGGGACGTTTTGAACATTTTGTGTAGCTCACTAATCGTTAAAGGAGACTCCTTTATTCCATACAAGGACTTTGTGGTGCCCCTCAGAAACAAGCTGTGTTAGTTTCCCTCCCTTTGAGCCACTCTCTTCTGATTGGATGCCCCTCATAAACAAAAGGTTTGGCCAGCAGTGTGTGCTGTATGCCTGAAATGACTGTAGTAGGGCAATCCATTGTCTTTAAAATGTTCAAGTAGATTTTTTTGGCCAAGATTACACTGAAGGTCATGATTTGAAACATTAGCCATATTTAATAGAAGCATCTGTATTCCTCAGTATTGGATGCTGATGGCACAGAATGTGCGTTTTCTACAATACACTTCAATTGAATTTAATTAGGTTTTTCATTGGTTTCTTAGTTTGCCATTTAAAGCTTGAAGACTAGTAACTCAGCAAATGCTGGTTAAAATAAAGTCTGTCTTTCAGTTTCAGGCATCTCGTTGAACCTGGAGAAGATGATGGCTCAGAAGAGCGGTGCGGTCAAAGCGCTGACCGGAGGAATCGCACATTTATTCAAACAGAACAAAGTCAGTCTTCCCTCTCTGCCTTAGTGCTTGTTTACACAGATGTTGCCGACACTCGGAACCACTTTGAACAGTGTCTGTGGTGTGACATCACTCCCCGCAGGTTACCCACGTTAACGGTTTTGGGAGGTTGACCGGGAAGAACCAAGTGACCGCCACAACAGCTGATGGTACCGAGCAGGTCATCAACACCAAGAACATCCTCATTGCTACGGGCTCCGAGGTCACGCCCTTCCCGGGCATCCAGGTACGAATCATTTGTGAGCGGTTAGTACTTCCGTTTCACTAGTCGCAGGCTTTTTGCTCGTCGTATTTCACCACAGGAGGTGGAGGAGGTGGGGAAGGGACATGAAGAGAGAGGAGTCAGTGTTGCACGTGTTTAACAAAAGGCGGTCTCATTACGTCTCACACATGTCGCCTTCCTTTCACCCCTCCATTAAAAACTCACGTGCACTTGGTTTTTAAAAGATAAGTCTGGGTTGATCACTAAAAGAAGTGTGTTCAAACGTGTTTCTTTAGATTGATGAAGAGACCATCGTGTCATCGACAGGAGCTCTTTCCCTGAAGAAAGTGCCAGAGGAGCTGATTGTGATCGGAGCTGGAGTCATCGGTGTGGAGCTGGTCAGCATCACTTCAGACTGATTCACCCACAAACACATGATTATGTCGACTACATCTGCAACATTTCCTTCCTCAGCTCTTAGCTTTAGAAAGTTGAGGTGTTTTTGCCGTGCCATCCTGCAGGGGTCAGTGTGGCAGCGTCTGGGTGCCAATGTCACAGCGGTGGAGTTCCTGGGCCATGTGGGTGGCGTGGGCATCGACATGGAGATCTCCAAGAACTTCCAGCGCATCCTGCAGAAGCAGGGCCTCAAGTTCAAGCTCGGCACCAAAGTCATGGGAGCAACCAAGAGGCCCGACGGCAAGATCGATGTGGCGTGAGTGGAAATACAGACTTTCAGGACTCTCTGATTAATTTTCGTTTTAGGATATTTGCTGACCCCATTGGTCAACGGGCCATGTTTTACCTATGTGCTATCTAAACTCATGAATTTTGAAATGTGGCTGTGGTGTGTTGTCATGTAACCACGTGGGGATTATGTGTGTTTCAGAGTGGAGGCGGCAGCTGGAGGGAAGAGCGAGACTCTGACGTGTGACGTGCTGCTGGTCTGCATCGGTAGACGACCTTTCACTCAGAACCTGGGCCTAGACGCTGTTGGCATCGAGCTGGACAACAGGGGTCGCATCCCCGTCAACAGCCGCTTCCAGACCAAAATCCCCAGGTACCACCCAGCTCAGGCTGTCCAATTTAAGCTAAAACGACTTGTTAGAATCTCTGAAAGCAAACTTACCAATCTGGGACATCCTCAACCCTTTACTCCAGCTAAAAATTGTGGCTAATTAAATAAAAATAAAAATATCAAAATCTCTAAAAATAGTAAGTACAAATAGAGTAGTGTAAAAATGTAATCAGTGCCAGTAACAGGAGAAATAAAGTAACAAGTCTGTTACGAGAAGACCTTTAATCACATCAGTGGGATGCTCTGTAAGAGAACCTCTCCATGTATTTATGTAGCTGCTGTCAGTAAATGACCCTGACCAAAAAAAGATAAACTACATGTTTCCCTCTTGGCTTCTTCCTCTCCTCTTTTAGCGTTTATGCGATCGGTGACGTGGTCGCCGGGCCGATGTTGGCCCACAAGGCCGAGGACGAGGGAATCATCTGCGTGGAGGGCATGGCGGGTGGCGCTGTGCACATCGACTATAACTGCGTTCCCTCCGTCATCTACACGCACCCCGAGGTGGCTTGGGTGGGCAAGAGCGAGGAGCAGCTCAAAGAGGAGGTGAGAGTCGGGGAGGTGTTTCCAAAAAGCTTTGCTTCCAGACAACACGGTGCATGACCAGCTCTCTGCGTGCAGCTTCGTT
This sequence comes from Pelvicachromis taeniatus, assembly GCA_015108175.1. Classification (NCBI taxonomy): domain Eukaryota; kingdom Metazoa; phylum Chordata; class Actinopteri; order Cichliformes; family Cichlidae; genus Pelvicachromis; species Pelvicachromis taeniatus. The sequence goes on along the minus strand of VURO01014569.1, from coordinate 61,880 downwards.
CTTGTAGGGGCAGCTGGAGGAAATCTTACTAAACCATTGCATTTTTGTTTTGATGTGGTCACATAAAAGCAGTTATTGAACAACATTATCAGTCGTTCGTCTGTGATCGGATGGATCCGAGTCCATGACTGACTCTTTGTGCCTTCTTCACCAAGTTCACCAAGCAGAAAAAACATGTCAAATGAAATGAGTATGAGTGAGCCTCTTTTTTTAAACTGCTTGGCTGTATGTTGCTTTAACTTTATGTTTAATGTCTGTAGGTCTGAGTACTACTAACTGTTTTCATCAGTGTGTTTAAACAACTTCTTACATTACTTGTAGCAGAGATCATGGACAAAGTAGCTGTGCAACATAAAGTGCTTTAAATGTAAATATACGTCTCTCGGTTAAAATTAAGCTGCTTCAGACACTGACGTCAGCCACGTGGTGGTGATGTTTCCCAACATTTCAACCAAGACCCAAGCTCAAAGAAAGGTTTCATCATGGTTGTTTGTGCTTATTTCTAATGTACAGATGACAAACACACACGTGACAGCCTCCTAATCGTCCCATAAGATGAGAAAAGTGTGTTGTTGCTTTTTTCTTTTCTTTTTTTTTTTTTAAATGGTAAACCAATATTTCTGTGTCGTTTCACTTCAGTCTGAATCCTCCTCCTCTCCTCTACAGGGCGTCCCGTTTAAAGTTGGCAAGTTCCCCTTTGCAGCCAACAGCCGAGCCAAAACCAACGCCGACACTGACGGCCTGGTGAAGATCCTCAGCCACAAGGAGACGGATAGGATGCTGGGAGCTCACATCCTTGGATCTGTAAGAATGTCGTTCTAAACATGGGCAAAGCACTGCCAGACTCAGTCCTGCTTTGAATACAAAGCTGATAAATCAGTGAAAACAGTCTTGAGTTAATCAGCCTCCTTTGGACCCACTTTAGCCTTTAATATAAAAACACCTGTGTGGGTGGACGGGGTGTTAATGGGCTCAGACGGTCTCTATAAAGGATCACCTACCCAATCAAACAGACATTGAGCCATGTGGGAGGACGATGATGGGAATGGAGTGTTTACGGCTTTGGAGTGTTTATGTCGATATCAGCCTCCTGTGAAAACGGCAGTTAACGTTTTTTGTGTCTGTCCCATAAACACTAACCCACGACAGACACATGTGAGTGCTGTAAACCCATCAGGCTTGGCTCTCTGTTGAACACACTTCCCCGTTAATGACCTTTAACCGTGTCAGACACAAGACGTCCATGTTTGTACAGCTCAGATTAGACTCACAGTAACTCCAGCAGATATTTGTCACTGCAAAGACCTGAGGAGGTTAAGTGCAGGTGGACCGACGGACATTCATGGTGACCCTGAGTGTCCGGATCTCCGTCAACATCTGTTGGTTCTTTATGAGATCAGAAACTTCTTGGTGGAACACAGCTTTGCTTAATGCTCTCAGTTTCATGCACAATTGCGTTTCACATTTCTGAATCTGTCTGAATCTCCCCCATTAAAATTGCTGGAAAGTCTTAGGTTCACTGCACCAACATCCTGTCTATGTGTAGAGATTTGGCCATGCTTTGGAAAATGGACATGATCTGGAACAAGGGACTTTTTTTTTTCTTTCTTTCTCCAGGCAGTCATTACTTTTCCCTTACAGGGATAAGTGCCTGTATTAAGTGGCCAGGTTTGCTACTGTGTTTGTCTTGTTGTGCGTTTTGGAGCCTTTTAATTATCTGACAAGTAAAATTGCATGCTGGAAAGTCAGTTGTTGTAACAGACCACGTGGACACTTTGGATGGAAAGACTGCTATGCTGTTGCTGTTCACAACCAAAGAGAAGATCAGACACTGATGTGTGTTTCTCGGCAGGGCGCAGGAGAGATGATCAATGAAGCCGCTTTGGCCATGGAGTACGGCGCTTCCTGTGAGGACGTCGCCAGAGTCTGTCACGCCCATCCAGTACGTTCTCTTCATCACACATGACACACTCCAGTTCAGATGTGAAGGCCTCGGGAATAAGATCTTAGTTTATCTCGTAGTAAAGACGTGAGAAGTTAAACGACACACGATAAGTCTTGTTGCACCGTGACCTCACTTTAAAACGATTTTGTCTTCGTCCTCCTCCTGCAGACGGTTTCGGAGGCGTTCAGAGAAGCCAACTTGGCAGCCTCCTTCGGCAAAGCCATCAACTTCTGAGCCGCCAGCCGCTGTCGCACCTACAGCGGAGAAACGGAAAGCTGTGTGTCTGCATCAAAAACCTTCTGACTTTAACCCACCTGGGATCCTCGGTGTTCATCCAGACTGTACCAGTTTAGCTCTAACGTTATTTAAATGTTCAATAAAATGATAAACGGGTGGTTTGATGGGTAAATAAACACTGACTGCTGTCAGGCTTTTTGTTTTCCACATGTACTTTAAAAGATCTCAGCAGAACATTATGCACTCATTTGCAGGTTGGAGAGATGTGAATATTATTTTGGCTGTTTGTCTTGTGCAAGCAGAAGGGGATGTCTCTTTGTTTTTTTACAACATGGAGGAATTCAACAAATCTTGATGGGTAATCAGAGCAGGAAACGGAAGCTGCTCGAAGACTCACATCTGCAGGTTTTTCAATTTTAAGATGGATTTCTGGCTCGGCTCAAATCGGTGACATCACAACCGGCGTGGTGGTTGTTACGTTTATATTTCTTCCAGGTTCACTCCGACTGATGTCTCTGATTTGTGCAGAAAAAGATGTGCAATGAGAATGAATGTAGCTCAGCTGCTGCTTCCTGAAGGACTCTTTTAGGTCAACGTCAGCTCACCTTTGGAGGGGAGCTGCTGATAGTTGCCGAGTGATTGTTTCCTGCTCAAATTACTCTGCTGTGATTCGTTCTGGCCTGTATTTCACAATCTCAACCAATAAAGGCAGTTAAATCAGACACCGCTATGTAGCGTTATGTGCGGACATCATTTTTAAAGTAACTTTCAGTGCAGAGAGCAGCTCTTGGTGATGTAGATGGGCAGTTTGAAGTTAAACTGATGCCACATATGTCATTATTAAGTTCTGCTTTTGTTACGTTATGGAGTACTGTGAAAATGTCTTGAGCCACCCTTTGTTTCTTTATATTTCTTTTCATTTTTTTAAAGCAGTCTCGAGGCCTAAAAGAACCATCGCGGGCAGAATAACATCTGAAAATCACATCCTTGTAAAACAAGTATCCAGAGACATGCATCTGGCCTGTCAGCTGATCCACCTAACTTCATCAGAAACCACCTCAGTGGTGGTCATGAAGGCATTTTTAAAGAAGTGAGATGGGGCGACCAGGCTGAGGTATACCAAATTACACATAAACTGGACTGAAAATCAGTGGCAGCAGGTCTGATGGATCCAAATCATCGTCAGTATGTAAGGCGGACAGCCATCTGTAAAACAAGGTCGAATTTGAAAGTGGAGGTGCTGTTATGGTTTGGGACTGCATTTCAGTTAGTGATGTTGGAGATCTTTTTTTAAATGTATGAAATGATGAACCCAGGAAAGTACCATCAGATTTTGATAGACTGTGCAACCCCATCTGGAAAACATCTGATGGGGAATGGCTTCATTTTTCAGCATGACAATGACCCCAAACAACTCTGAAAGCAGTGAAAGTAGCGGTGGGGAACTCCAGGCCTCAAGGGCCGATGTCCTGCAGGTTTTAGATCTCATCCTGGGTCAACACACCTGGCTCAAATGATTAGTTCATTACCAGGCCTCTGGAGAACTTCAAGGCGTGTTGATCAGCTCATTTAGCCATTTAAATCAGCTGTGCTGGATCAAGGACACATGTAAAACCTGCAGGACACCGGCCCTTAAAGCCTGGAGTTCCCACACCCCTGAGTAAAAGCATGCCTGGAGAGGAAAAACACAGTGGGACACTATCAGGCATGGATTGGCCACCTCAGAGCCTGGAGCTCAACATTACTGAAGCAGTGTGGGATCATCCTGACAGAGAAGCAAAAGCAGTCAGCAGCTCTCAACAAGCCTGAAGACTACTTAAAGAAATTAGAAGAAAGCTGCCTAAGAGAGCTCAGACTGTACTGTAGAATAAAAGAATTGACTTTCAAGCTCACTAGAATTGTACAAAGAAAGGAGGCATGGCTCAAGCCTGTGGCACAGCAAGATGACACTTTTCCTCTGAGTGATTATAATAGTTGACGTTGAAATCTCAATGCTAAATAAATGCCAGATCATGAAAGTGTGACGATAAAAACACTGATTCATACTCGTCTTCTAATAATTGATTGATCATTTATGTATAGTTGACCAGGTGACAACGGTGAGTTTAAAAAGTTTTTGATTATAGATGATCTGGTATGTAGCCCCACCCACTTCTAGTTTAAATCTTCTGATTCCGAGGGGCAGCCAATCAGAGGGTGAAGGGCTTAAACGGCTTATTTCAAAAACAGGATGAACTAGATGCAACAAGGCCCAGAGGATTATTATGAACTCTGGATTATGCAATGCTACTTTATTAGAATGAATCTTTCAAGAACAATGAAATCTTTCTTTGTCTTTCTTCACCAGCATCCATCAGAGGATCTTAACGTATCTGTAAGCACTGAATCGAAGCTCACTGTAGACATTTTGCTGTTTCAGTAACATGTAGCTGTTTTTGCTGCTGGATGACACCTTCTATTTAAGTAGGCAGCATTTCACTAACTCCACCTCTGTTTAAACTCTGACTACTGTTTCTGTGTGTTCAGCAGGTGTGGCGGCTGCTGCAGGTTGAATTAGGCACGCTTGAGGAGTCGTAGACTCTGCAGACTCGAGCTGCTAAACAGCCCCATAAACAACGGGATAAGAAATGAAGTAAAAGAAGAGAGAACTCCTCGTTACACTGGGGTATTGTTGCTGCTTCTGTTCTTCTCTTTTAAATATGTTGCGGTATATGACTGTTTGAGTCTTGGGGAAATGACAATAAAGTCCAAATAAAAGTCACTGATTGTGTAAAACTTCAGTTTTGAGCATTCAAATACATGAGAATTGTTGTTACTTTTTCATGATTGTAGTATGATTTAAAATAACAGACACACTCACTGTTAGCCAGCTTTACCCATCTTTCTTTCATTTCTTCTTCCCTCTGTTGTTTTTCTCTTGTTTCTGTGATTGCCTTTTTAACTTTTTTTTTTTTTTTTTTTTTGCTTTCCTTTTCCTCTTCCAAAGTTTTTCCTGCATTATTGACAAGTGTACTAAAAGGTCTCACCGT
>VURO01014569.1:30452-56649 GCA_015108175.1 Pelvicachromis taeniatus | reverse complement strand
TTCTCTTGTTTCTGTGATTGCCTTTTTAACTTTTTTTTTTTTTTTTAATGTTCTGGGATGTTAGTTTATTCTGCTTCTTTCTCTGCTTCATGTCTACAATGTTAGATTACCATTAAAATATTTTCTTCTGATTTTATTTCTTAAACTTTCATCTTAAAAGCTCGACCCATTTCATTTCTCTCTTCTGGTTTCCTTTGCTCTTTCCTACCTTGCTCTTGTAATTGTTATTTTTTTCACTCACTCACTTCTATTTGTTCTTTTTTTTGACTTCTGCTTCTCTATTTAACCCTTTTCTTGTTTTTTTTGTTTTGTTTTTTTTCCCTGAGTGAGTGAGATGAGACATTCAGGAAGACTTTCGTGATTGTGTTTGTGTGATTATATAAGCACATGAACATAAATTGTGTAGTTTGCTGCTTCCAGGTCTTTTGTTTATTACATAGCTGCAGGAATGGAGGCGCATACACTCAAAACATTTCAGATGTTTTGGTACTTTGAGTTACTTTATTTAATAATGTGGCTGTAAACTAAATGTTATGCCATTTCTTACCTGAGAACAGTCGGTTTAGATAAAACCAGGCACCACATGTCAGAGGAAGAACATGTGAACGAGGTTTAGCAGTGACCAAAGATACAACAAAAATGCCCCAGTGTACTAAAACGCTTCAGTATTTCTAGTTTTACTTTGTCACACTCTTTATGTAATGTTCGAAAAGATCACTTTGAGACATATTATAGAATATTTGGAAATACTTTCCTTTCAATAATAACTGGTGTTACTGTAAAAAGTTCATCTTGTAGTACTAATATTCTAAGTAATCTCTCAGATTATTAGTACACAGCCGTTCATCCTATCTGCTAGACACTTGTCAGGTGTGTTGCTGGAGACCTGAATAAATGCAGTGTTCAATTTGAGTGTCTGGATGAGTGCTTCTCATAGTTTGGCTATTAGTTTCACTGTCAGAGTGACTTCTGGCTTCCTCAGACACAGGCATGTTCGTTATTCATTTACATTAATGCATTCCTAGAACTCTTGCATCTCATTTTAACCGTTGAAACTTAGTGCCAGATTGTCTTCACTTTCAATAGCCTCCATGATGCCAGTCACTGGTTTTGGACTGTTCATTTTAAAAGCTTTAATATTTGTATTTTAGTCATCACCATGGTCTTTGTTGGAGCATGAAGCTACCACCTACCCTAGAAATATTTGGGTGGCACACCAAAAACTGAATTTCCAGTTTTATTAAGTAAAAGTTGGCTTACTTGAATAAATATGGCAAAAAAGAGAGACAGAAAATAATTATAAGCCTAGTAAATTTCTTGTTATCAAAAATTATTTTGGTTTTAACAGTAGTTGTTGTTTTTATTGACTTATTTTTCTATATTTTACCGCATCATTGTTGTGGCATTTTAATTTATTTTAGTGGCATTTTACATTGTTAAGCACTTTGTGAGCATTGGACTCTTTGGAAATGTGCTATATGAATAAACATGACTTGAAAGTTGATATCACTGAAAATAGCTACATCTGAAAACCAAATACGATTTTGAAATCCACAAATTGTTTTAAGCAGGAATAAATAACAATTTGATGTTTCAGCTCATTGTAGGGTGTCTTCCTCCCTTGTACTCATGTTTATTAGAATTATTACCAACATAGGACAGTCTTGGCCCCCTGTTCCCTGCTTTGGTAGCACCCCTGGACTTGCGTGTCTGCAAGAGGAACAGCAGTTTTTTGAGGCTCAAGTATATTCTCCTTTCAGTGACATCACAATAATCATGAAAGATGGCAAACTTTAACTGCTTCATTTATTGATTTACTTTATTATCATGTAATTTGTCATGGTGACCTGCGTGCGTGCTTATCAGCCAGAAATATAATGTCTCTGGTATACATACAATATACATACGCTGACCCTCATTTTCTTCCTGACAAATCCAACTACGAGAGTCTATCGTTGTGGGCTGAGCATTGTTTATAAAGGGATCTGTCAGTACAGCTCTTTTAGTTTTTCAGCTCCAGTCAAATAGTAAGTGGACTTTTTGCCACTAAGCACTTTCACAGTGTAAGTAGACAGATTAGAAGAAGGCCGGTCCCCTGGTAAATCCTGGCTTTAAAGCTTTTGCTGTGTTTCCCCCTTCTGATTATGAGGAAAATGGAGTGGATGTAGTGGGAGGGAGGAGAAGTTTCCTGTCTTTAATCACCAGTTTAAAGATTGTTTTTAGGAAAAGTCCCTTTGTTAGAGATTCCTTCCTTCCTCTTCAGTTATTCTTCAACACAGAACTTTATTTTTAAATGAGTGGTACAGCGCAGAAAACCACCAGTCGCCTGTATGGACTGAGCAGGGATGTCAAACTTTCTGTAAAATTCATCATAAGTAAGTAAAATACTTCTTTTATCATTTTTATCCCCCAAACCAAAGCCTGAATTAATATTATACATTTTAACTCAATCTTATTAAGACATTGGGAGATCTTGTCTTGCAATGGGAGATCTTGCAATTATTATTGCTATTATTGGTTTTTAAAGTCTTAAATTAAATTGCCTTAAGCTGCAGAAACCTTGCAATAGTTTTAATCACTTACTAAAACTGTTCTTTAAAATGTGATCCATTACTTTTCAAAACTATTTGCATGTATGCTACCCAGTGTTTTAAGCAGTACGTTTTAAAAAAAGTTGGTTTCCAGGCTTGATTTTAGGGTAAACATTAGATAACAGACTGTGTAGGACGAACATTTGGATCAGGAGTTGGGCAGTAAAAGTAAATTCAGTACGCATGCCTGGCTTTTGGGTATTTCTACAAAGAGAGAGAGAGTACTGAAGCACTGAGGAGTGCTGCTATCGGAGCATGAATCAGACTGTGGTTTAATGTGCTGCTGTTGTTTGTTCATGGTGGAGGACCGCAGTTGGAATTCCACTCAGTTGTATCAGCAGAGTTTCATGGCTCTGATGTTTGTTGAAATTTGTTTTACGTCACTGTTGCTGGGAGACTTCCTTTAAAGTCCAAAAATAGCTCGACACTGAATAGTTTTATGGGTTAAACAGTGATATTTCGACCAGGTTGTAAAGCCATGGCTTCTCTGTAATCTGACCACAGTGTGTCACCAATGGTATAATTACAAATCACTGTTATAAAATTATAGTGCAATGGTGAGTATTTAATGTGTTTAAGAACAAAAACAACTCACTGTATAAATAAAAGGTCAAGATTTATGTTAAATAGGTGCTTTGTTGGAAGACTTCCCATTATAACAGCAGGTGACTTTTCACCTCAGGAACTAATGGGCTGTCTCCTTTTACACCCAATCGATTGCAGCAGATGGCTGCCTCAGCCGGAGCCTAGTTCTGCCAGAGATTTCTTCCTGTTAAAAGGGAGTTCTCTCTTCCCACTGTCACCATGTGTTTGCTCATAGGGGGTCGTGTGATTGCCTGGGTTTCTTTTTAATATTGTAGGGTCTTTACCATAAAATATAAAGCAATGAGTTCGCTTAATACTGGTCGCTTAACATTCAAATGAACTCTGCAGCCCAACTAACCCAGTGCTTTATTCCTGTCCTTACTACCAGTGAAATATCTTAACTTTGATGGTGTATTTTAGTAACGATACCTCGTTAAGTAGTAAAATGATGTGGTTCAGTGAGTGTGTTTTTTGTGTGTTTTTTACTGCACGTGCATCACTCGGTCACTTTAACTCATATTTATCAAGCCTGTGGTAATCTGAGGGAAACAATTCACTTCGCTTTTCAGTAAGCACAAAGGCTAAGAGACTGTTTCGTAAACACATGTCATCTCTTGCTTTCAGAAATCGTCATCCTCTTCATCATGCCTAACGTCCTTCCGCCACAAGATTCTTCCCATGTGAAATCTAAAATGTCATCAAATGCAAAACGCTTCACAGTCACAGATCACCCCATCACCCTCATCTCCACATATACTAATACCACTGCTGACCCAGCTGTTGCCTTCATCAATGGCCTGCTGGACCGGATACCCTGTGAGTTACTCAACAGCAGCAATAAATTATTTCCCAAGTAGCCAAAGGATAATTAGAGTTATGTGTTTAGCTCTCATGAGGTGAGCAAATAAGTTATTTACTATATAGACACAAATGCTAGTGATCTTCCCAGGTTGCCAATGACGAGAATGGTCTTTATTTCCTGTAATGAAAGTTCAGTGATGAACTTTGTCAACTTGTTTTTAAAATTGAGCTAAAGCTTCAGAGTGAAGGATATGCCCTTTTAAAATACAAACAGACATATTACGTAAATGTTGCTATATCAGACTTCATTCAATACCAGAAATTGCATTGATGGCAGAGTATCAATAATAAGTTCTTTCCCCTTCCCCCAACCAGTCAAAACTAATGGCCGCCCCTCCCTGAGCCTGGTTCTGCTGGAGGGCTCTTCTTGTTAAAAATCCAAATCTTCCTTCCTCTTGTTGACAAGGGCTGCTCACGAGTGATTTTCTGATTGGTGTTTTCTCTTTAGCATTTAAGGGGGGTAAGTTGTAATGTAACGTGCCTTGATGCAGCTGTCGTTTGGGACATGTCTTGAAATTTCACTAAAACTTACATGTAGTAATTTCGACTGCCTGAATGACCAACAACAGCACAAACGAGCAGCCCACAGACCAATTGTTACACACATTTTTGATGACGGTACAAAGTTACTACATTTAGATGAACTTGTGCATAGGCTCAGTGCACAACCAAGCTGGTCTGTTATGTCATAGTTGTTGATGTCCCCAACCTGAACCCTGTGCAATCAGAATGCCATTTTTGTCTTTCTTTTAATTAGTCTCTGAAGACACGAGGCCAAGAAAATAAGTATTCTGAAATACATCAAAACCTATTCTTATTTCCAAAAATGTCTATTTAGCCATCCTCCAAAATCTAGGGTCAGGGTTATCACTAATGATGACTTCAATCTAAGAGGGTTAAAGTTAGTCACACACAAGTGTATCATCTGCATAGAGTTGTACGACTCAGAGAGGTAGCTGCGTCCAGAATGTTTTATCTCCAGTCTTAACTTATTCTCTTTAAACTATAGGAACTGGGACATCAAATAATTTAAACACTGATACTATTTGTCACTGTAAATACGGGAAAAATAATTTTAAAGTGAACTGAATGAGTAATCAGTTTACCAATATTTCTTACTCTACCATCAAGCTCATATGTTCAACTTTTAATCAAAGGAAAAAATATTTTCATAGATTTTCAATGAGAATAAAACTGACATTTTGTTTACAGAACCAGTCTTTGTTGGAGAGATTATGTGGACTTGTCTTATCTCCACAGTGCCTCGATGGGCGATCTATACCATATTTGCAGTTGGCGGTCTGCTGATTCTGCTCTGCTGCCTGTGTGTCTGCATCAAGTGCTGCTGCAAAGGAAAGAAGAAAAAGAAGAAGAACGAGCAGATCAATCTGAAGGGGGTTAATGGAACAACAACCACAGCCCTGGTGAGTGGCAGAGGCCAGAGATATAAATCTGACTGATGCACAACACAGAAACATAATGTATTCCATTGCTTTTTATTTCCACTGAACTGATTATAACTACACACAAAAATGAAAATAACCATTGTAACCATTTTCTCACCTGTTACTTTTCAGCACTCCATGGATTTGCTAATGTTACGGTTCTTTGAATGTGGAGGAAAAAGTTTTTACAAAAACTACATAAACTTTATTTGCAAACACGTGTGGGCGTGACTCCACACGTGGGAGATGTGCTCCCCGGGTCAGCTGAGCCGATCTCAAACATCCTTTGTTTGCTAAACAGTTTTAAACAACCGCGGTACAAGTCTCATGCGGATCCAGAATCCCATTGGGTGCATGTGATCACATGGGTGCCTGTGGGGCTGCACCTCTGTCCTTCATCACCTAGGCAACCACAAACGGATCATGTAACTCAATACCTGAAACCCCCCAGGGTGTCCTGCTCAGAGCTCCCAAAATTGAGACCAGGAGGGGGGAGTTAGAGAAATTTACAGTTCACTTTAAGACACCTTCAGCCTTTATTCATTCTGGAGCAGTGTCAATATAACCAAGTTACTCCTACATTCTATTTAACACATTTCTAAACTATAAAGTGAACTACAAATTCCTACACTAACCCCAAGAACACCTGCGAAAAGACCTTGGTTAATGACAGGCTTGTTGTAAACTGGACAGTTTTTTTCAGGCTGTGTTAAATAAGACCTGAAACCAACTGTTAATACCATAAACTCATCAGGAAAATGTTACTGGAGTTATTGATGAGTAGAGGTGTAGAGTAATTGCTGTAGAGTCCTGTGTAATCAGACTTACTTTTTTGAGTAAGAACCATTGACCCCTGCTGTCCTTTAGATGTAATGCACACTAGAGTAACACATGACTTTATTTTTACACTCTTTGATACAGAGTAGATATTTGATGTCTTAGATCTGACCATGTCACCCCTGACAGAGATAAGCAAAGCTCTGAGGGAGGGATCAGTGGGCAACAGCAAATGCCCCCAAAACAACATTAGGATCACAATGCCAGCCAATAAAAACCCCTCCCAGCATTCTCACCTTCAAACTTTAGACAATGAGTGAAACATGCCCTAAGTTTAAAGAAATTTTAAGACTCACAATATGGTTCCGATGTTTTTTCAAAGACTGTTTATTTGTTTTAATAAAATGCAGTGAAATATTAAATGTGATTTTACTCTCTAAAACATTCTTTGTTATTTCGTTACCGTGGATTCATTTGGTTCTGAGTGTAATTTAATTGTAATTTTTTATTTATTTATTAAAAGTATACAACAGTTTTAGTTTCAAAATTTAACATGGCTTTATATTCTGCCTTTACCCCTTGAAAAGGCTCGGACTGGTTTTAATTCTTTGCCCAAAGGGTCTCAGCTGATGTCCTTCCTGTACTCTGACAGGTTCAACCAGATGTGGCAGATGTTGACTATGGTTCAACCAAAAAGCAGAGAGGAAAGCTGCTCTACTCTCTGGAATATGATGGTCCTCTGTCTGAGGTGATTAAATGAATGAATGTCTAGCATTGCACTTCTATAATGTTGCATTCTTATTTTAAACATTCGAATGTGTGAAATTTGTTCAGCTCCTCTTTAGTTCTCAGCTGTGCTATGAGTCAATATCTTTCTGTTTCCCATCGACCTTTACAGCTCAAACTAGGGATCAAACAAGCCAGCAACCTGATGGCCATGGACCTCGGAGGAACCTCAGACCCATATGTCAAAGTCTACATCCTCCCTGAAAAGATCAAAACCTTTGAAACCAAAGTGTTCAGGAGCACACTGAACCCTGTTTTCAACGAGCAGTTCACCTTCCAGGTAGGATCGGGGTGACTTGCATTTACTTAAAATACAGTTATAATTGGATTAATAAAGAAGTATTTAGAAATGGTTATGTCTCTGGTTAATTATTGAAGTTGAACCTCAATGCTGCAAATCCTCAAAAAGAAAGAGCTTCTAACCTGAGTGATATGCCCCCAGCTACCTAAGTCTACCCTCATGAAGTCGACAGCTGTGATGAAAGTGTTTGACTTTAACCGGTTTTCCAAACACGAAATCATCGGCGAGATCCGGGTGCAGCTCTGCAATGTTGACTGGAATCACATCATCGAGGAGTGGCAGGAGCTGGAAGCACCTGCCAAATTTGAGGTTTGCTTTCCCTCTTTTTCATGGTTCTAGTGGTGGGATCTAGAAAGGATCAATTTAATCAATGTTTGTCAAATATATTTCCATATTCCTTAAGAATTCAGTTTCCTAATCTAAACCTCTTGTGTCCTTCAAAAAAGAAAAAGCAGTCTTGTTGCGTCCTGGGACCAATAGTTGTTGGATTAATGGCAGGATTAACAGTTTTTCAAGCTTGTATTATTTTAAATGCTAATATGAATGTCTTCTCTTCATACCTGCAAAATACAAAATCTCATCTGTATATGCCCAAATACACTAGCCTCTACTGGAATTAATGACACATCCTGAAACTAATTTCATTACTCAAAAATCAGCCTACTTCCACTTCCTGAAAGATCTGTACCAGGACCTCTATTTATAATCTACTTCCTCTTGGTCTCTTCTCTTTTGTAAATTTTATATTAATTAAAATTTTTTATGCTGATGACACCCAACTCTACCTGTGCACCAAACCTCCCATCAACCTCTCATTTTCATTGAAGAAATCAAATCCTGGGTCTCCAGGAACTTTCTCAGATTGAATAGTGACCAAACTGAGGATCCCCCCATTAAGTATTATTCTTATTTTCATTCTTCTTAGTAAAATTAAAGGTTTTTCAGGTTATCCAAGAGGAATGTGAATATTATTTACATCCTTTTGTACTGTCACAAGCACAAGGCTCTCATAATGGGTAGATGGTCACTTTCGCCTTCAGGATTTTCCTTTTATTTGCCAAATGCCAGCATTCTTCTTTATTGTACTTAAATATGTCAGAGGTTATTCAGTTTGTAAGGACTACAGATTTCTGTATGACGTTTGTGGTGCAGGAAGAAAATCTAGGCGAGATCTGCTTCTCCCTGCGCTATGTTCCCTCTGCCAGCAAGCTGACTGTGGTAATCCTGGAGGCCAAAAACCTGAAGAGCATGGACGTTGGAGGAACCTCAGGTCAGACTGAGATGGGAGCTTAATAAAATATTTTAACTTTTCAAAAACGTTCCAGCGCGCTATTTTAGAGCAAACCCAAGAACACATTTGCTCCCCATTTAACCGATGGGTGATCCATTGCAGCTGTAGCAGATGATAACACTGCCTCACAGTGGCTGACAGCAGTAACTACAGAAATGGTGACGATGGGAGAAGTTTAAAGTTATTTCCATCAAAGCTGGACTGTACTACGGCAGCTTTGAATGACTCCGTTTAAAATAATCCTCACTGGGGTCTAATGCAGACCCCGAGTGCTAACAGTCTTTTTAGCTCCTCCCCCTTTAAACAAACTACTCTGAAACAGAAGGTTTGAACACTAATGCTGACCAGATTTAATTTAAACATCTAGCTGTATATTTATTTAAAGAAAAGAATAATGAATTATCTTAGTTAAAAGGTTGATTATATAAAATTCCTTTATTCATGCAGTTTAAACATGATTAAATCTATTCCGTTACAGTTGTTACAATATTCCTGTTTCTTGACTCCTGCTTACCTTGTTATTTTACTCGCAATTAATTCTTCTTGGGTATTTTATGCAGGTATTATGCATCTGCATAAAGAAGTGCACTTTATAGGCGCTCTGAGTGACTTTCCTCAATGCTGTGTTTGTAGATCCTTATGTGAAGATGCAGCTAGCTCTGGACAAAAGGAAGTGGAAGAAAAAGAAGACGTCTATCAAAAAGAAGACACTGAACCCTTATTTCAACGAATCGTTTGTCTTTGATGTGTCACTGGATCAAATCCAGGTGAGTGTCACAACATCATGACTGAAGCAGATCTTTAACAATATTTGAAACAAGACTGGCCATCGATATTAGTTTTACATAAACACAAAACATTTGAAGAGTAATTCTGAAGACATTTTGTGATGATGGTTTAGAATATTGAAAATGCATATCGACACAGATCATGGATCTGAACTAACTTTTAAATGTTTTCTTCTCTTTCCTGACATTTATTCTTATGTACTGGCTGACACAAATACTGACAACCATTATATTAAATTTTCACGTGATTTATAATTTCTCTAAAAAGCAACAACAAAAATGCCACCACTCATTACCCCAAATAAACAAGGCTTAGTTGATTAATCTGCCCCCAATAATAATGATGATAATAATTATAATATCATCACAGACATCAGTGCTTCTGTAATGGAACAAGTAGCCGTTAAAAAATAAATAAATAAATAAAACGTCAAGAAGAATAAAACTCACGTGTTATTTTTCCAATTCTGGTCTAATTGGTTATAAAATACATGCCAAATTGTTGAGAAGGGAAACAAACTCCTGTCACTTTATAAGACTGACACTTATTACAAGCACATATTCACACTTGAGGTATCACATCAAACTTGAAACAGGGATGCACCAAACTTGGTGCATCCCTGTTTACTTTACACTATAAAGTGCCTCAAGGCACTTTATAGTGTAAAGTAGACGCTACAATAATACATAAGAGGAAAAACCCAACAATCATATGACCCTCTATAAGCAAGCGCTTTGGCGACAACAGGAAAGAAAAACTGCCTTTGTGTATAAATACATAGTGAGTGAAGAAGAAACACCCTGTGCATCATGGGAATTCCCCAGCAGCCTACACCTATTGCAGCATAACTAAGGGAGGATTCAGGGTCACCTGATCCAGCCCTAACTATATGCTTTAGCAAAAAGGAAAGTTTGAAGCCTCATCTTAAAAGTACAGATAGTGTCTGTCTCCTGAATCCAAACTGGGAACTGGTTCCATAGAAGGAGGGGCCTGAAAACTGAAGGCTCTGCCTCCCATTCTACTTTTAAATACTCTAGGAACAACAAGTAAGCCTGCAGTGTTTTCAGTATTTCTTTGCGTTACCTCACTTTATATTAGCAGGTGCCTCCGCTGAAGTATTAAAAACTACCACGTCGTGCTGTTCTGATAGTGAGGGGCCTTTAAATGTGAATCTCTTTCCTCAGAGGGTGAATCTGGTGGTCTCTGTGTGGGACCACGACGCCGTGACCAGAAATGATCCGATAGGGAAGATCTACCTGGGCTGCGATGCCACGGGGAACCAGCTGAGGCACTGGGCCGATATGTTGTCCAACCCGCGACGGCCGGTCGCTCAGTGGCACAGCCTGCTGTTGGCCGAGCAGGTCAACTCCACCCTAACCCTGAAAAAGAAGATCCCCATCCCTAGCAAAATGAAGGAAACCGCTCAGCAGTGGTACCCTAAATGAAACCATTTAGGTTTAGAGATTTAAATATTTTTGATAACCGTTTCTCCCTTTGTTCTTCTGATATGAAAATCATTGAATTAGATTACTTTGTATTATACTGTATATTAAAACTTGTAATTATTATTTTTTTTGGTATCAAATCAAAAAATGCTAAAATATATTTTCTAACTCTGAGCATTTATTTCTTCCTTATTAACACAGTTTAGCCTCTGTAAGATACCTGTTCTGTGCCATACAGTTAGGTCCATAGGTTTTTGGGAAGTACACACTTTTCCTCTGTACAACAACAAGACGGTGGATTTTAAATCAAACAGTCAATATGTTCACTCATTATTCCAAAACAAATGGAGCAGATGCAAGATCCACAGTTGATTCAAGTCTTTAACTTGTATCTGGAACTCTGAATGAGCCTCATTCAGAGTTCAAGTGTTTTTACCCTGCAAAAGAAATGAGCGTGCACACGATGCGATGCTGCTGTAAAAGAGAGAAGCTGAAATGGCGGGCATGTTAAATGCTGAATATTATTTCTCCTGCAAGATTCACCATGGCTCAGTGAGCGGAAAAGAAAAAAAAAAAGTTGACACAAGGAGAAAAAAAAGTGAGAGTGAAAAATAAACAAAACAAAAAACATGGAGCAGCTGATCAAACTCATTTCAATGAAGAGAAATAAAGAAGAGTGCCAGGAAATTAGTGAGAAACGTCATGCGGCATGGATGAAAGTCATTTTTTTAAGATATAAGATTATTACTATTACTAGTAGTATTGCAGTTATTAGTGGTAGTGCTATTCAGTATAAAGGTGTTTTTTTTTTTTTTTAATAAGCGTCATCATTTGTTCATGCGTGCAGTCTGGGGCAGTGCTTCATTTCTTCATCCATTATGAACAAAAATGTCAACAATCTTTTAAAAAGAATGAATGCACAGGCCCGCTCTGCATCACCGCTAACCATGCAAGACAACTGATGGTTGTCGAGTTCTTTCTATGGTTAAAAGAAAACTACTTCACAACAGCTTACCAAACCACGGACACTCTTGAGGAGTGTCCGTGGTGCAGCTTGTCCTGAACTCTCCTGAAATTCAGAGAGTTCAGGACAAGCTTCAAAGCACTGAGTGGCACTCAAGGCTATACTCTGATCAGACGCAGACATAATGCTGCAAAACTGATCGGACTACATTTTACAGTGCAGATGGAAGAGAACCCAAGACCGACTGCAAAAGAAGCGACCCACAAGTTTCTCAAGGCCAAGAAATTAGGATATTCAGCTAAGTCGGTTACCAGAGCTCGATTCAGCACAGCAGCTCGGGTGTAATTCCTAAACAGTTGATGCAATTTTCCTGTGAAAGCCCTTGAATCAAAGCTGAACTTCTCCACCTCAATCACATCTTCACTGTTTGATTCCAAATCCTCTGTAGGCAAAGACAAAATCACAAAAGACTGTCAGTGCCCAAATATGTATGGACCTCGCAATACATATCAGTTTTTCTAATGCGAGCACACTGAAATGTATTGTAGTCTACAAAACACAATAAAAACATATGATTTGATGTTGACAGCCTAAACAGGAAGTGGCTTAGATTAACATTAAATGGACGGTTGTTTAAGAAAATATCATGTTCATTTTCTGCACAGCTGGAATATGATCTCAAAGAAACACAATTGTTTAGGGACAAACGAGTCTGAGACACTCGCTCGTCTCCCCTGACAGATGACTATTCAAAGAAAAACTGAGCTCAATCAAGCCGCGTTCAGCAGGCGCCTCCTCCTGCTGCCTCAGGCCTCCTGAGATCGTCCTCATTAAATGCTCCCCGGGCTGCGCATTCACAAAATGGGAGATTTTCACTCTGTCAGCATCTGATGTTTTAACATCATCTATGATGAGCCTCTGTTGACTTGAAACTTTGATTTCATAAGCAAAAATGACCCTACCTCTAATAAAGTTTGAAAACATTGAAAGATAGTGGCTTCTTTGAGTGATATAGACTGTTCTGCTTCAGATCGTTTGTCTGTTGGATATTTAATGTTTCTCCAGGATCAGCTGAAGCGACATGGCTTCAAGATGTAAGATGATGCGTCTACAATGGTTTCGGGCTGCTCTGTGGTTCCTCAAGAGGAAAAACCACCATCATCTCTCTGCGTTTCAAAGCTTAACCACAAGAAAACGGGATTAAACTAGACAGAAGGAATTAATGTGAGCTCAAACAGTCACGTCGCCAGCTGCTTCTGTGATTTAAAAATATCACGTCAGTTCAGAAAAAAATAAAACTGGTGTTTCCTTTTTATTTAAAAGATTGTTTTCTAATATTTTATATACACTGCTTGTTATTTATTATTATTTCAAATGCAATATGCTGCTGTGTACAAAAGCAACTTGATTAGATTTTGGGAAAGATCAGTGTTTGGGTTTAAATTGATGGCGTTTAGCTTATTGCTTACAATTCTGAATAAGTCTACCATAATTAAAAATAATTCTTTTAGCATTTCCTTTTTGCAATCATGCCACTACCCAGCAAACCTTCAGGGGAACTTCAGAAAATGTTCCCTGAAAGTTATTCTGGGAAACCTTCAGGGGACCCGTCTGAAGGTTATTCTGCAAAGCCGCTGACACCTTCAGAGGACCTTAAATCTCAATAGGATCTTTAAAAGGAGCCCTATAGCGCAGAGCACCTGGAGGACCTTCTGTGGAACTTCAACAAACTTTCAATCCCAATAGAAGCTTTGTTATGTTGTCTCATCGTCAAAGGACCTGCCTTAATGTTCTCTTATTGTGTGAAAACCCCAGAGGGCCTTCAATCTCAGTACTATTTATTTGGAGAGCTTCAGGAAGCAAGCACTTGTAGGTTCACAGGGCAAAGGAAGAAAGATCCTTATATGACTGGGAACACGGTCAAGAAAGTCACCCCAGGTTGACTGATTTCGGTCTTTCATCCATCCATCCCCCTACAATCGCTACTTCCTTTCGCCTTTGTGCTTGTCATAATCACTACAGCCACTAGAGTGTACCATCGCAACAAGCTTCAATAACAAGTGATCTATGGGCTTGTATTTTACTGGTCAACATTATATTGCTGCTGCTCCGAGGGTGATTTACAGGAGACAGCAGGCCAGTGAAGGGTCAACAGACCCGACAGACGAGCCAAGAAGCTTGAAAGGTCTCTTTGAAATGTAAATGTCCCACCCACTTAAGGACCTACATGATCTTCTCTCCACTTTCTGTCATCTGCAGTTGACACAGCGATGACAGTGGAAAGACAGGAGTGATCTTTTCTAGGATTTGTAGCCGGAGCATTAGTGATTTTATTCCAATTAAAAATAAACATTAAAGAATAAAAGGAACATCAGCTGCAGGAATAAAAGTGTGAAAAGAATATTGCTACACAATTTTTTTGTTGGGGTAGCCACATCAGAGCCAGAGAGACCAAGAAGCTGATTAGAGTTGGCCTGGCTACGTCCTTCAGGCATTTACAAGGCTAAGATTGCTGCTGAACATACTGGAGTACATCATCATGCAGTATGTTGTGCTTCATTTTGTAATTTATTCCTTTTTAATTATACTTGCTTCTGTGTATTTACTTTCCTTGCTTTATCTACCCCATTTCATGTGTTGTTTGAATTTGCTCTCTGTTTTGCTTTCTCTCACCTGGTTGAGCAGGTGACCCATACTGAAGTACAGAAGGCTAGATTCCTGACTGCAGTGGCCTGGGTTTGAGTGTGTACTGGGCTGCTTCCTCTGTCATTCTCCTTCACTGCCTCTCTACTGTCTACACTTTCCTATCCAATAAAGGTAATAAATAAATGAAGTTAAAAGAAAATTCTGTTCCACAGGAGTCAAAATGGGACAGCTGATTTACCTTCTTAACAAAGCCCTTAGATATGAAAATGATCCTCTAAAGAGCGCCTATTCTGCTTCAGAATAGGCGCTCTTTATTATTTTCAGTAATAATTAAAATGTACCCGCTCATGTACCACACTTTTTAATGATTATTTTGAAGAATAATTAATCCTACAATAAAACAATTGCAATGTTATTTGTGTTCAAGTCAATGAATTGTAGCATCAAATCAATAAAAGTGCAAAAGTGAACTGGAGAGTAAACTGGGGTCACCTGTTTGTGATAAATTCAATGTCTCCTCATCACCTTAAACCAGCCGTGGCCTTCATTGTCCAGCTTATCTCCTGTGAATTTACCCTTCTGCTTATTGACAGAGGTGGCTGGATACACTCACTTCATTATGGAGAGCAGTGACATCAGCAGATCGGTGGGTTACCAGGTTACCTGAAGAGAAGCCCTGACCATCCAATTAACGCACACGAAGAAGAAGAACAGGATCAACTCTGCTTTCAGATGGAGCGGCTTCTGTCATTCAGTCTGAGAAACAGCTGCAGCCTGCTTGTCTCTCTCTCTCGCTCACACCGTGTAGGTGAGTAGATCCCATAAACTTATGCTACAGACTTCACTTTAGATGTCATGTGACCATGTCTGCCATAAATGTACATTTAGTGAATTGTTTGGAAGTTTAAACAAATGTTTCAATCTTTAACCCTTAATTCGGTTGTAAGGCTTTGTTTTTGTTTAACTAGGCAGAAGGCACATCCACAAAGTATACTCCAGGTTACATAAAAGAAATAGAATGAGATAGTCAAATAGATTAAAAAAAGATCTTAGGGAAAGCTATGGTACAGCTACTGGAAGATTAACCACCTAACAAACACTAGTTCACCTTTAACCTGTTCAGGATTAACGAGATTAACAACTAAGCATTCAAACTAAATATCTACCTGTTTCACTGAAATCTTAAACACGGAAGAACAAAATTGTTGCACTGGATCACTCAACAGCAAGAACAACATAAGAAAATATGATTTACTTAATTGTATGTGCTATGAGACAGACGATGGTGACAAAGATTGTTCAATCAGTTTATTTTCAGTAATAAATGATCCTTCTATGATTCTACAAAGAGCGAGGAAAATTAGCGGCTCAAAAACCAGCAGACGAGATGAAAGAACGTAATACACTAACCGAATAATATAAGCGCAGATCTCCCTGAAAACAACAAGTCCGTTCAGGTAAATGTGAGGAAGCTGAAGGCAAATCAGTGTGTTTTTAATCCAAGAGATAACTCGTGACAGGAACTGCTATTACAAACTATTCCAACGAAATCTGAGTGCAACAGCTGACCCGTGTGATGTGCAGAACACGCGCGTAAATGCGCACATCGCGTTTTTTATGTATTAATTTCCAGCAGTCAGATTTCTGAGTCCTCCAGTCTAACACACGTACACGGTTAGTGCAGTTTGACAGACATTTCACTTTGGTTCAGTAACAGATTCAATATGATGAGTCCGTCAGCGCGTGCACACTGCTGAGAAAAGAGTCCAGCTCATTTCTGCTCCGTTTCGGTGAGTATTATTACTACAGGTGCAGAATTATGCTCAGCTCTAAGAACTCCGTGTGAGGGCTGAGTGAAGATCAAAAGAAGGCAGAATCAGACAGCTTTTTTTTCTTTTTTTTTTTTTAAAGGCATGCCACAGACTTTAGTAAATCAAGTCTGCTTCAATTAGTCAAATATTTGTCTCCCAAGATTTTGTGAAAAATACCCATAAAGACGCCTTTACTACCGAAAGGCGTCTTTATGGGTATTTTTCACAAAATCTTGGGCTCTATCGATCTATCGAAGTGAAGTAAGATACGCATTTTGAAGTCACTTCAAGTGAGGACTTTAGTAGTTCTCCCGCTCCCCATTAAGGTTATTATTATCATCACCATTTCAAATGGTTTGGAAAACAGGATGAGGTTGGTTTTTCCTTTGCTTTTTCCTACTGCAGTCGCATTTTAAACCAACGCGTTATTTAACGAAAGGCTTCAAGATATGGGGTCCTTAGCCCCGCGTTTTGTCTCGCAGGGAATTTCTATTGCGTATAATCACTTGCTGTTAATCTACTTTTGCAAAACGCCGTATAGTTTACTCAGATAATACTTATTTGTTTAAATGCTAAACTATTTTACTAAGCGTTTTAAATCCTTTAAGACTATCCCCAGGACAACAATTCCCACGGACTGGAGCCCGGCGCGCTCACGGTGCTGATGCTGCTGCTGGTGGTTAGCCAGGCAGCTAATCACTGAAGTTCCGGATAAACAGTCGCATTTAAGGCGTTTAACAACCACGTTAGCACGCGTTGTGTAGCGGCAGATGGGCGTATAATGTCGTGTGCATGTTCTTGTTGTCGTTTTGTGTAATGGAGCTGTACCACCGGTGTACACGCCGTAAACAGCGGGTACTTGTGCAGTCTACGGTTAGCTCGCTAACGCTCCGGGGATTTTTAAGGTTTACTGTGGTTAATGGCTCTAGTTGTCATGCTGTCGTGAGCGGGTCTTGGTTTGCTGCAGCCTCGCTTCCCCACTAGGATTACCTGACAGTCAGAGCCTCCACCAGCTCCACAACATGACTCACACACAGTGAGCCAACCAGCTGGCTGGATGGCTAGCTCTTTCGTTAGCAGCTAACCTAGGCGGTGATGCTAGCAGCCGTTCGGGTGTCCGTACCGCCAACCATCTGAAGCGATGCCTGCCCGATGTAGCTGATGTGTTGCTCGGCTTGCCAAAAGATGAAGGGCCGGGGTTATGGTGCGCCTCTGCCTGCAGGAGGCGGAACATGGAAGCAGAGGAAGAACGGAGTGCAAACAAAGTTTTGGATCCTGTGGTGCCCTGCAGGCAGAACCGAAGGATTGGTAAGCCTGGTGCTACTGTCCTAAAAAAAAAACAAAAAAAAAAAACTCTGTGGTTTGTTAAGTTCTCTGCAAGGTGACCTCTTTGTCTGGGCACAGGTCCTGTGAGAACTCTCCATCGCCTGCTGAAAACCCAGAACACACTGCAGATTCAGTCCATCACCCGCTCAGAATGTGCTGGTAGGTCAAATCCTGCATGGACAGAAGGCGTCACCACAGCGGGTTAAAGGCGTGAAAAGGTGTCATTTCCGCTACTTCCAGGTCATTTAAAACCAGCTGATTAAGATTAAGTTGATTAGCTGATTTTAAGAGGAGGGAGCAGCAAATCCGAGCCTCTTTTTTTCAGATTTCAAACTTGTGGACAAACAGAAGGCCCCACATTCTTTCTGATGAATGTAAGTAAGATGGGAGCAAACTTTTAAAAGTGCTGCAGAATCTCATGGTCTACATCAGGGGTGGCAAATTCAATTTATATGCAGCATATGGTCCAGTTTGAGTTTTGATTTCTTTTCTTTTTTTTTTAAAAGATCTAAATCTTTGACTTTAACCATTTATGTTTAAAAGATAAAAATTAAAGTATTTATCCATTCTAATGAAATTGACGTATGTACTGAACCGTGGCCCAACAATCGAGCTATGAACTGGGCTTTCCCCACTTCATTGTCCACCTGTCCTTTTGACTTCCTGTGAGCTTGGCAGTAAGTCTTTCCTGGGGGAGACGTTTACTCTTCCCACACAGAGTGACTGATACACGCGCGTAGCACAAATGTGCATTAGTGCAGATAAAATGGCATCCTTGCAAACAGGGTTTTCTCCCGTTTTTAGAGTGCACAGCTTCAACTTGTTGGTCGAACGAGATACTGACAGGAAACTGCAACGAGGCAGATTAAATTGAATATGAATCTAATAATGTCATTGATTTCAAATCTTCAGTTCACAAACCGTCTGTGTAACACTAGTATAAACTAAAGCATAGTTTTGGAGAAGTGTTACATCCTTTATTTGGTAACTTGACTTTAAACCTTTTAAGTGTTTGCAGATTTGGGGAAAATGGTACTGTAACACACAATTTTAAGCTGTTGTCTGCGAATGAGAAAAGTCTTATTAGAGCTGATGTTCAGTTTTGATCTCTAAATTAGTTTCACCTCATCTGTTCAAATACTGGAGAGGAAAAGTTGTTGTTAGCTTTTGACCTTGCATGTGTCCTCCTGGATGTTTCAGGTTCCTGTCCGAATCTAATGATGAGTAGGAGCGAGCATGCCGATTCGAGGCCCATGCCCGTGGCCCTCACCCCCCAGCTCCCTCCCAGAGCCCACAGGCCTCTCTGTGTGTCGGTGTCCTCCGACAGCAGCGGACGCTTCAAGGCTCTGGAGACGCAGGAGTGGAAGAACAACCTCAAAGCTCAGGTACACAAACATCTGCTGCTGTGTCCTCAGCAGGAGCTGAGGTACATCTGGACCCCGAACCATCTTCATATTTAAAAAAATCAGCATTTCAAAAAAAAAAGAGTCTGTAACTGTGGACTAATATTCTCATGCAAAGATAGGCTCTTCTGTGCTTTTATTTTTATGACTAAAAACCATATTAGTAAATTAAAGGACTACAAGAAAATTATGAAAACAAGGGAGAACTTTTAGAAATCTTGCTGAAAATATTTGAGTGAACTAAAAGTAGAACAGGTGCATTTCCTCCAAGTGACGGATGTTCCCTTAATGAATCCATCTGTTAGCAGTATAGATGTAAAGTATAGGTCACAGAAGATGCTGACTACAAGTTCCTGTTTTTCTTGCAGACAGGGGACAAAGTTAAAGGAAACCCCGACTATAATGACAAGTTACTCTAAATATGTTACAAATTATCTCCACTACATAAAAACATACATGTTTGTTTTTATGTAGTGGTTTTTGTTATTCATTAAATCTTTGTTGTTTAAAATGGTTTTGGTGCTGTGGGAGCTGCCATGTTTTTGCGCACACAATGCATTCTGGGATGATGACGTTATCGGCAGTATAGGCGCCTTCAAGCTATTAGCAACGTAGTAGAACAAGACCGTAAGAATGTAAACTACATGTCATTAAAATCTCTCCATCATCAGTAGCTGCATCTTGAAATCCTGTATATATGCCACTTGGTTCTGGATAGACTGTCCTTATTTTGTTTACTGCACATGATGGGATGACTCTACATACGCTAGCAGCCATGCGTCCACCAGGTAAACTGTCGATATGAAGCATACCTGTAAGATCTTAAAAAAAAGAATGAACTATAGACTACTCATTTATGCTTTTTGTCTTAACTGGTAAAACACAAAAGTTAAGAAGTAAGCAGCCCAGTTTATTTATTTTTTTTTAGTGTATCAATGGTATTAATTAACTTGCCTATTAGTGACCTGGTTACGACTTGGTAGACCAGCACGATAGCGGTCATGGAGGCTAAAGAGGGCTGCCCAAAGAAGGATTAAGACATAGGGCTTCAAAGTTTTGGTGCACTGTGATGCATGGAGGATCTGTAAAATAACGATATCGTAATTTCACTGTATAATAAAAATTAGAATTATATGAATGTTTTTATCATGTTGTTATGCGATACCGTGGATAGCTGCTGCCATAAAATTGAGCTCTTTACAACAAACGCTCTCAGTCGCCGTTGCCATTGGCAGCAGTTTCCACATAGACACCAGTAGTTTCCCCCACTCTCGCGTCCTTGTGTGACGGATTGTTTTCATCTTCATCTAAACTAAGTCCCGGTTGACTATTTTCATCCTCTGTCTGAGTTTGCTCTGGTTCAAACTGGAAAGGTTGAACAGAAGCCATTTCCAGTTCACTGCTAACTGTAAACTTGATGCAGTGCAACTATGTGATGTCACTACCCAGAGTGCGTTAAGAAGTAAATAACAATGGCGACCTACTGGTAAATCGGTTTTATATAAAATGTACTTAAAAGGAAAACATTTCACGTATTTTAATACCACGTATATATATTATTGAAAGCACAGTACATATTTTAGCGCAAAATTGTCATAATAGACGGGGTTCCCTTTAAAAAAAAAACAAAAAACAAAAAAACCCTGCTTAATGTGTATTTTTTGTAAGCTGAAAATATCATCTAACTGGGGTCTTCTCAAATTAACATCCCTGTAAGGTAATTAATTGGTCGAGACTATATGACATTGGCACAAGAGGTGAATGATCAGAAAAATTGAGATGTTTTTATGTACTTTGAAAGTTAGAAGACTAGCCTTCTAACTGTGAGGGAGAAATGACTTTGTGAACATTTCAAATAAACTTGTCTGTCAGGTTGTGTATTCCAATATCAGCTACCCTCACCACTTTATTAAATATAATAATGGAAGACATAATTCATTTGTTACATGTTCAGAACAAGTTCTTCAGTGGATCCAAAATGATAAACCGTAAAGAAAGATTGACTGACTCCAGAAGTGAATTGAAAGTTCACGTTAAAGGTGTCATAGTACTTATGATCTGAGACTGCAGGCTCGTTTGTGGTTCCTGGGATATTTGAAATTAGAATGTGAGGTAGAGTCTTCAGCTTTCAGGCCCCTGTACTCTGAACCCAGCTCTCAGTCTGGATTCAGCAGACAGCTGCTTTACTTTTTAGGAGTAAGCTTCAGTCTTGCTCTTTTTTTGATAAATTAATCGGTCGGTCGGTCGGTTGTTCCCGCCTTCTGTATCACATGGGATAAAGAGAAGTTGTAGTTGTTACAGCAAATTAATAAAGCACATTAAAATGACTGCATTTTAAAAGTTGATGAACTTTTTTCCATTTAAAAAAAATAAATACATTTCAGACTCTGGCCGGGGAAGGAAGAGTTTACAAATGCCTCTTCAATCACAAGTTTGAGGATTCCATGTCTGAGAGGGTGAGTGCCATTTACTGTGTCCATTATGTAGTCATTGGAGATTTTTTTTTCTTCTTCACGAAATGCTTTAAATTAACCCTTTTTCCCGTCACCCGGAGATGGAAAAGTCCTTCAGTGATAGTGATGATAGTTACAGAACAATGAAGTGCACAAATTGTGATGGATAGGGCCTTGCAGACTAAAAATCAGAGCATTCAGATGTGTAATAAACGTGCCCGTGTTGGTTGTGTGTCATCAGTGCCGTGAAGCACTAACCACCAGACAGAAGCTGATTGCTCAGGACTACAAGGTCAGCTACTCGCTGGCCAAAGCCTGCAAGTCGGACCTGAGGAAATACCACTGCAACGTGGACACCAGCATGCCCCGAGCGAGGGAAGCTCGCCTGTCCTACCTTCTGCTGTGTCTGGAGACGGTCGTCCATCGAGGTGAGCGGACCTCTAGCTGTCGCTCTTGGCTCCAGCAACTAATTAATGTCCCTTTTTGTTTGCGTGGCAGTCAGAGGCAACTGAGAGTTCAATTACATGTCAGTCACTGCTCTGTTTTCTCCACTACCAACCTGCTCCTGTTTATTTTACTGAAGTAAAACTGTGGAGTTTGTGTGAAGGTAGAAGGTTAGCTTCATTTAACCTCAGAATGCAGGTTCCAGGTTGATTGCTCGAGTTGTCTTTTGTGAAATGTGTATGAATATTTTTGTGCTTAAATAGGATACCACAGCTACTGTGTGTGCGTGTGCCTGTGTGTGTGTTTCAGGTCGTGTGGTCAGCGGCGAGTGTCAAGGTGAGATGATGGATTACAGGCGGATGCTGATGGAGGATTTCTCTTTGAGTCCTGAGATTGTGCTGCACTGCCGCAGTGAGATTGAGAGTCACTGCTCCGGCCTGCACCGCAAAGGACGAACGCTGCACTGCCTAATGAGGGTCGGCCGAGGCGACATGGGCGCCATCGATTCCAGCTGTCAGACGGCGGTGAGATGGCAATTATAACGTTCGCTGTATGGTTGCAAAAAAACATTTACATAGATATCGCTTTACAGATTAACCTGCATGAACACAGCTCTATTTGACCTGCCCCTCAGCCTTATTCTTACAAGTACACTTAAGAATGTAGTGTAATGTCTTGCTTGCACTTTTAGATTTTGTTTGTATATATTTTTTCCGTCCACAGCTGCAAACGTTGATCCAGGAAGCTGACCCCGGAGCCGACTACCGCATCGATCGGGCGCTTAACGAGGCCTGCGAGTCCGTCATCCAGACTGCCTGCAAACACATCCGCAGCGGCGACCCCATGTGAGTCCTCATGGAGGGGGAGGGATCCTGCAAATAGAAATCCTAAAATTTGACACAGGAGAATTGAAAGAAAGTAAAATGTAACTTTCCTGTACAATGATCGCACCTGCTGTGTGAACATGTGGGAAATAAACCAACCTTTTAAGGCCTTATGGCTGCCATGCCGTGTGGATGATGCGTTTCTGATTCCTGATCCTGCAGGATCCTGTCGTGCCTCATGGAACATCTGTACACTGAGAAGATGGTGGAGGACTGTGAGCACAGACTGCTGGAGCTGCAGTACTTCATCGCCAGAGACTGGAAGTAAGTCCCGCCAACAGGCTGACTTATACACGAAGAAAAAGTCTGTTTTTGACATTAATGAGGTTCAGGTGATAATCTTAAATTTAGTGAATCACTTTATTGGTATTTGGTTATTGATCACTTTAGTCGTACTGCATTTTAACAAGGCTGCTGTAAAAGTATTCCTGGTTAGTTGATTGCAACCATGGATGATATAAAAGATGCCTGTTGCCATCTGCTTTGAAGTTGAAGTTGACAAGTGAGGATCTGACGTGACCGCTAACGACTTATTTGCTAACTTAATGTTTTATTCACTATGATATGAAACGAGTGACTGAGCCCATAAAGTCAGCTGGGAGGTATTTAGGCAGGGTGGTGTTTCTCATAGATGTCTATGAGACTGGAAGGATTTTTACAACCACAGGCACCGCCCCCTAGTGGTGATTGGGGGGTGGGGAGTAGGTTTAATGCACTTCTGCATTGGCTTTACATTTCAGAGCCAGGAGCTTTGTCCGTCTTTTATTCTGTCTGTGCTTTTGCCCCGAAGAGACACATCCAGGTATTAATCTGCGTGTCACACATGTGTGTCGCTGCTTAGGTTGGATCCGACCCTGTACAAGAAATGTCAGTCCGATGCATCCCGACTCTGCCATACTCGCGGCTGGAACGATACCAACGAGTTGATGCCGTCTGGTGCCATTTTCTCGTGCCTGTACCGCCACGCCTACCGCTCGGTGGAGCAGGGACGAAGGGTGAGTCTCTGCTGATTGATTTAATCTGTCGATTAAATGTGAAGTGTCCAGGACTTGGAGATCTCCAAAGACTGTCTTAGATTCGTTAACAGAACAGTTTGTTTTGGGAGAGATAGAAACAGAGAGATCTGTCAAGCACAAGAACCTGGCTTATAGGGCATTCATACAGCCATAGGAGCCCTGTATTTACATTAGGAAAGTGGACTAATTTTATTAAGAGGCTATGCACTGTGGCTCAATCAAATGTTGCCTTAGTTGTTTGATTGCTTACACTGTAACAGCAGCATTGCAATTAGTACGGAGTTCATTTTGTTTTCAAATGACCACTGCAGTTTTTGGGGCTAGTTTGGACATTTTTATGCCAGATAAGCTACTTACCGAGGGGAAAGTTTTGTATACTCTCAGTGGATTGAAAGGCTGGGCCTTTGAATTCAAATGAGTAAAAAAAAAATAGTTTAGACTTTATTAAATAAAGTCTAGACTGCAGTTTAGACTTTATTAAATAAAAGCCCGTTTGAGTTGCTGACCTTTTCCTTGCTTTAAGCGTTCAATGTTTGCACGGCTGCTCTTGTGTTTGTTCTCAAGGTTGTAACATATCTGTAGGGTCAGCCAAAAGTGCAGATGCATGTCTGGGTCACAGAAGATAAACCCTTGTTTAGTCTGAAGTTCTGCTAAATGTGAAAAATACTGGAAATGTTCACATTGAGAATGTTTGCAGTTTGAAGGAGGTGAAGACAGCTGTGACGAATTTAGATGAAGTGACTTTAATCTTGATTAAATTAAATGTACAAAGATGCTTTGAGACTGAACTGACAACAACTTGCGTGTGTGAAGAGGTAGATGTAAGGTGCCATATATATACAGGAAGTCTCTGACCACAGAATACTCTCGTAGTTCCACAGTGGTGAGACTGAAGCGGAAAACCACGGTTCGATGGTGAGTACCTCTTACTGCTGCTGATCTTCTGATGCTGCTCGCAGAAATCGCATCTCGGATGATTACTGGTGGTTTGTAGGGGAGATGTGATTGTGTTGGATAATTCCCGCCCACTCTCAGTGCATGTGGGAGCTGGCTTTTAATTGCTGAAGTGAGCCGCTGAACCCTGAAGTGAAGAATCAATATGACGATCCACTTACGGAAAACTTGGTGATGCTGATGATTCAGCTGCACCAAAATTAAGCCTTTGATTAAAATAAGCAGTGTAGCAAACGCTGGCTGTGTTTAAAGTGATACTCCACCCAAAAGGTGTTGTTCCAGTTCCTCTGAGGCTTTCAACAAGTGGTGTAAAATGATTTTTGCCGTTCATCTTCATTCAGAGTCGGTTCATACAACAGTTAAACAATTAGTTAAACACCCTGTGATGTTACAGAGAGAACCTTGCTTATCAAATTACCCTCTATGTGTAGCATCTGGGCAATGGCGGAGAGGAAGAATTCCTTTTGACAGGAAGAAAAGCTGCAGTTCCTAGAATGTCTGCTTGAGCATTGAAGGGATTGGCCTTGACACACCTTTAGCAGGTGTCTGTGCTCCTGCTGTCATTAATATCAATGAATTTTAACAACCTGGGAATGTGCAGCTGCATTACAAGTACGGACTGGAGAAATACAGTATGACACAATCAATAAATAGCTTTTAAAAGAGATCAAATCTCACAAAGGCCTGTACACTATTGCAGCGCAAAGCTGATAATGAAGACTTGATTAGCAGAAAGGCGGTGCTACTCTCCGCCATTGAGTGTTTAATGTTCATATCCTACTTTTTATTTTGATCTGTTAATATTTAATTAAACTCATCTAATGGCTTTTGAGGATTAAATTTGAAGGACTGACGCACTGAAAATCTTGGGTGGAGTGTCATTTTAGTGTCTGTGACTAATAAAAGCCGATACTTTGGTGGGTAATTTAATGGCGATGTCGTCATCTTCCTCCTCTTGCAGCTCTCCCGGGACTGCAAGGTGGAGGTACAGAGGATTCTCCACCAGAGGGCGCTGGACGTGAAGCTGGACCCTGAGCTGCAGAAGCGCTGCATGACAGATTTGGGGAAGTGGTGCAGCGAGAAAACGGAGGCCGGGCAGGAGCTGGAGTGCCTGCAGGACCACCTGGAGGACCTCGTTGCTGACTGCAGGGACGTGGTGGGAAACCTGACCGAGCTGGAATCAGAGGTTCGCTCGTTTCTGTACACTGCAGTTCCTTTAAAGCGCAGCAAAGTGAAGTGCATCGTGCAAAACATTAGGCACAAGTGTGAGAGAACTGATGCTTCCAGGGTTCCTTTGAAGTATTAAAACTAGTAAAATCAAAGGAGGTACGGGCTTAAAATTTAAATGACTACATTCAGACATAAATTTGCTGTATGTAATTAAATTATAGATTTTTTTTTTTTTTTTTTTAAAGACCTTTTTTT
>VURO01014569.1:0-16185 GCA_015108175.1 Pelvicachromis taeniatus | reverse complement strand
TGGACAGTTTGTTAATAATAATAAAGTCTGCAAGGTTTCTACTCCACTGTCTCTTTATTTCAAATCCATCTTAATCAGCGTTTACATTGTGAAAAGTAATATCTGTACATGTGGTAATACTTGAGCCCAGTACTAAAATAATCTTTTTCTACACACATGTAAACTTTGAGGAAATGTTTGATTACAAGCAGGACAGATGTTTGTTTCTGCCATGAGGTATTGGTGTGCCTGACATCTGCATGTAAACGAATAGGAGCCAGAGCGAATGTCCATGAATATTCTCCTGTGACAAAGCCTGGAGAGACCCACACTCTAAACTCCCCCCATAATCATTGGGATTACATATATGAAATATTCTTTTTAACAGTACTAGTTACTCCAAAAAAGTACTCGTACCACAAGGTGAAGCAGCTAACATACCACACTGCCTGGGGCGATAAAACTGTCCTCTGGGGGGGGAAAGTTTGCAGTGGGTGATTACAAAGAAATCGACAAAATCCACTTAAACCAAGTGGCGGTGCCCTTCGTTATCTGACTGCTGCTCTCAAGCAAAACTATGTCAGTGGCCTCAACACAACATTTGGTCGCAGCGCTGTGGCTTCGCTCTCATCTCCAACTATAGAATCTCAGTGTTGCTCACTGCACAATGCAGTACAAATTTAAGCCCCAAAACGTGAATGAATGCAGTGAAACGTGCTCTGAATTAAAGGACATGTTTTGTGGTTGTGCAAACTAAATCACACCCAGTACCTTTTACGTTACATCCCACCATTGTTTTAGGCGTTTCGCTATACTCTGGCCTCCCCTCTGCAGCCTGCGGCACCACTGTTTTTCACTCTGGTCTTTCCTGCTTCTATTTGGGAACAGCACTGGCTCCATTATCCAGAACAATAGACCTTCACTCACAGAATGAAATAGTGCACAAAACCCAGAGCTCCCAACAGCCATGCAGCCATCATGAATCCACCAGTTTTCTCTTCAGACTCTGGAAAAGAGCACTTTCCAAACTGAATGGCTGGGTGACATCACCTGTGTGTGCAGCAGTGAAGGCCTGAATGAACACATTCGGGTCCTTTGATACACACAAATAGCTACTTACTTGTGTGTAATCTACTTAAGTAGATCTTTACTTCCCCTAAGAAGTTTTCTTATTACTTTCACACTAAGCTTTGTTAGGTAGGACAACATTTTAAGCGGACATGGATGTACTTAAACCATGAAAACAAAGTATTTTGAGTGCCTAACTATATCCTGTAGGTGAACCTGGAAGTAATGAGCATAAAGGTCCAAGTGGGATGTGAATAAGAGTCTCCTGCCTGGTTTCCCTCCCTTTTCTAAAACTGCCAAACAAATCTGGCTCATGTGAGGTGGTGACTCTCGTGCTCGGTGGTGCTTTGATTCGTGTTGACTTTGACGTTGTTGCTAAGCAGCAATTTGTTGTTCGGTGCGTGTTGCGTTTCATTCAATTGCTGCAAAGACTAACAGAATTTCCAAGAGGACGATAACTGTGATTTACATACTTTCTCAAATTACCGAGCATTTCCTCATCTTTGCGTTGTACTTGCTGAAACTACAATAACCAACTGCTTTTAATTAATGAGACTTTTAAAACCACCTGCATATTTCTCAGGTGTATTTGATACGCTACTGAGACCACAACAAAGTAGTTAAAGATGTTAAAGTATGAAGTGATTCCAATTAAACTAAAGGAAAAGAAAGATCAAATGCAGTGAACGTTGTATTCCACCATTACAGTCCCTACGTCTCGTGTGTGAATGGGGCTGATCTGGCAGTGTGGATGGATTCATGTGTTCTGTGCTGTGTGCTCTCTGTCTGTACTTGTGTGAGACTGTCTCTGCAGGCATGCAGGGTAAACATACATGTCTGCGTTTGTGCTGCCTGTTTTTATGTGTTCTGTCTGACCCGTGAAGGCTTCGGGCCGTCTCACAGAGCCGTGTTAGATTCTTCAGCCCCGCAGACCGAAACCCGTCGAAGTCACAGACTGCACAAAAGACAAACTACAGTTTATCATTTTAACATTTCGAGACTGAAACCACACCTTCCAACATTTTTTACAGCTTTTAACTCGGCATACGTTAAAGGCTGACACGGTGTCGAGGTAAATACGTTTATTCTGTAGTTTGGGGAAAATAATCATAATACAAAGTTTGCAAACAGAGTATCAGCAAAGACCTTGAAGTTTTAACACAGAGAGTAAAAATATTGGGTCATGCACAGCCACAGTGTACAAGTACTTCTTATGACGTTATCATCAGTTAAATCATATGATTCCCATATACCACAAGTTTTTCCAGAATCCTTAACCCTGTAAAGCCGGACTCATGGAATAATTGCCAGAAAATTGCGCATATGAGTTTTACTTTGTATAATTTTTTCTAGATCCATTTTTGGACAATTTATTTAGGGACAAAAATCATCACACTGATGATGTAGAGGTCTCAAAAACTCATGTATCAAATACGATACACTTGGCATTACATGGTTAAATACTCTTCTCAGAATTTGAATAAATGAGAAATTAAATAAAACAATTTACAGATGATTAGATGTGTTAAGCTGTGTTAATATTCTGGGTATAATTAAGTTTTTTCATTATGTTGGATACATTGTTATGGTCCTACAGAGCCCAGGAAATGTTTTATGAAGGGAACATTTAACTAACTCGTTCCCAAAAGACTATCTCGTTCCAGATGTTCCCATTTCCCACAAGAGAATAACTTCTTATCGCAATACAATTACCCTGTGCAATAATTAAAAACAAAATCGCAACAATATCTCCTGAGAACAAGATAATGAACTTGTTCCTGCAATTTATTTAACTTGTTCAAATGGTGAATAAAAGTTTATTATCTCCTTTGATTTCTGCAAACGAATGAAGGTTGAGGTTTATAGTTTGTCATCACTGAAGTCAAGGTCGTTTTCATGTGGTTAAAGTTAAGAAACAGAGCCATTGTTTTCATGGGGGGAACACACTGAAGACAGAGATCCACAACATCCTCCGCACAAGAAAATATCAAAACACAAAATGCCTAATTCTTCTTACAGAGTTCGAGAAAGCAGAACTAAATAAGTGATCATATCAGCCTCATTTGTTTGGACATGTTACAGAAACCTTTGAGCTTCCTTTGGTCAGGCAGCGCTCATTTAGCTCAGCTAGCTGGGTTACAGCTGGGTTAGGCTCCTCAACTGGAGAAGTGGAAGTAAAAGGATGGATGGTTGAGTGGATGCATTGTTTATGGGTTTACTGTTCCAGTGAATGAACTGGAAAACAATAACCACAGTTTTTAAACATAAAAATTACATTTGGACGACACATCCGTGAATTCTCTATAAATGTGTTAGCCAAACTTTGACCTGTAGTTTTTCAGAGGTGATGAACTCACTTTCTTAAACATGTAATTTGCGCAACCTTTAATTAAAATGGATGAAAGTTGAAAGTGGTTTAGCTGAATTTAAGCTCCAGTTCGCTGACTTTTGTTTCGCCTTGAGGGTCACTGATTCTCCTCCTTTCAGGCTCCATATTTTATTGATGGCATCCACTAGAGTAGCTTTGTATGACTGATGGTAGGTTTTGTGGAAAAATGTGTTTAAAAAGCAGTATTAAACCTTTTAATATGAACTAAACCCATAAAGAGAAGGCACAGGTTGTACACTAACAACTCAAATTGCTTAGAAACAGCATGGTGCACTAAGTAATATCAGTGTAGCGTAGCATCCTAGCAATCTGAGTCCAAGTTAGCGTTAGCTTTCCAAGTCACTTTGGTAGCAGACAGACTCTTAAAAATGAACGTGTAACAAACATTACAATAGTTAGAATGTTTCTTTTTTGATTGTCTTTCAGTACAAAATAATATCAAATATATGTCAAATTGAAGATGTGATGCTGGGTGGGACCCGACAGAGTAAAGGGTCTTTATAAATAATACATTTAATTTATCTTTCTTATTAAGGCAACTTTCTTCCGATTGGCTATACGTCACAAAAACAAAAGTGTGTAGGAGGGGCTTAACATGACCATATTAGGTATGTCCACTACACTAAAAACAAAACAACTTTGTGAAGCCTTATCTTTTGTTTCACAAGGTTTACTTCTACATGTGCTGACCTCATTACCTGAAACTTATCTGGCTGCGTTAAAAAAACAACATATTACAC
This sequence comes from Pelvicachromis taeniatus, assembly GCA_015108175.1. Classification (NCBI taxonomy): domain Eukaryota; kingdom Metazoa; phylum Chordata; class Actinopteri; order Cichliformes; family Cichlidae; genus Pelvicachromis; species Pelvicachromis taeniatus. The sequence goes on along the minus strand of VURO01014569.1, from coordinate 12,009 downwards.
ACACACACGTGTGTGTAGAAAATGAGAAACAGCAGAGCAAGTCCATTCCAAAATCCTAAACACTAAAATATTAGGTCTACTTGAATCTGACTACAGTATCTTTTATCACTTCCTGCAGTATATACAAAATTCATATTTTTAAAAGGAAATTACAGTGAGTCACCTACAAAGAGGTCAAAAACACTCAGTGGTTCCACACCCCTCCCACTCTTCATCCTGCTCTGAAATGTCTTCATCAGTACAGTCAGAGTTTAGCTTATCTTTCTACAAACCCCGGGTAACCTTCATCACTTCTGAATCTTCCTCTCTAAAACTCGTACGGAGAGACGAACAGGGTGACCTTGGTGAGGTAGCGGCCCAGCAGGGTGTTGTGCTCCAGCTCGCTCATCTCCACCTCTGCCTCTAGCGTGGCCGGCCCCTTTATGGGCGTCACCAGGAGGAGGGTGCCCGTCTGTCTGCCCGAGCGCTGCACACTAAAGTGCCCCTGGCCGCGCCCGCCGGCGAGGCCGAATCGCAGTGTGTCGCCCAGCACGCGAGCGGCAGACACCCGGAAGAGGATGCGCGGGGCGGACATGTTGGACACTACAGAGAGGAAGTGGAAGGAGATGGAGTTTGGTGCCTGAGTGCATGCCTGATCTCCCAGCATGCACGGGTTCCTCTCACACCGCCTGAAGGAACACAAAGAGGGTAAACATTACTTGTGTTTAGTTATTCACAGGTTTTAGTCATTGTTATTGAACAACCGGCCTGCTTTCTGTCCTGACTCTAAGATGAATGAGTACAAAAGACAGCAGAGCGAGGCCTGTGACAGACAGGCGACCTGTCCAGGGTGTACCCTGCCTCTCACCCTATGACAGCTTGGATAGGCGCCATCCCCCCAGCAGCACTGAATTGGATAAATGGAAGAAAGATGAAGAAGATTTCCACATACTCAGTTACAGAAGGAAAACTAACTACAATGAGATCAAAAGGATGAGGGAATAGACCTACAAAAAACCAAAAAACCATAAAATCTCTAAACCTGCCTCACTTCTCCTTCAATTTCATCTTTAAGGACCTGTCCAGACAGCTTTCACAACAGCGTCTACTTTTAAAGAACTACCTGGACCCTGTGATTTCACCTCACACCTGAAGGGTTATTGCAATCATGAAGCGTCCACAGTTCCCAAGCGTCAATGACGCCTGTTAGTAAACAACCAAGGCCTTATGCACTAACATACACTGCTTAAAAAATTAAAAGAACCCCTTGAAAACCCAAGAGACCTGAATGGGGAAAAAAGTGGGATGTACAGATGTGCCTTCCTGAAGTAGTTGGATTACCTGTGAAACCTCTGTGGGGTTCAGGTATCGCCTCAAGCTAAACCATTCCTGGTTTTGAGGTTTTTGTCATGGTGGCCCCTCTACTGCACCTGTTCATAGCTTTTAACACCAAAGCAGCTGAAACTGATCAACAACCTGCTGTTTGTTAACCGATTAGATAGATATCACAGAAGGCCTTGATGCTTTACTCCGATTAAAAAGTGTTCCTTTAATTTTTTAAGCAGTGGATTTTATTATTTTTTTGGCATTCAGTTTTTGCAAAATGAACTCAGTGAAGCTTGTTACTGGAGCATCACTGAAGGGATAAGTTGTCAACTTGAAAGAAGTGCAAACTATTAGTTAGAGAACATTAATTGTTAATTAATTAGCTTTTCAAGCTATTGTTCTGTCTTTTGATTTTAATTTCTTTTATCACTTCCTGTAAAATGCTTTTATATTCATCATGCACTCTGTGAAATATATATATATTTAACCAGTTTAATCTGATTAGCTTCAGCGTGCTAATGCCTCCTACCACATAAAGCTATGCTTCATGGTTAGCTTGTGAGTCATAGTTAGCAAAACAACATCTGAGGTCAGTCTTGGGTCAAAAACTTCTTCTACATCTCCAACAAAGTGTGGTTGCGGTCTGGAAGGCATTCGCGTACTCTTCATCCTCATCGACTTCCTGTCTCCTCTACAGTAGAATCCAGTCTGATTGTTTATAGTTCTCCAGAGATGCCATGATATTGTTTAGTTATCCCCAGAGTAATCTGTTAAAATCCTGAAATGATCCTAGTCTCCTGAAATGATACCCTGCTCTTGTACTCATTGGTAAGAGCATTTCTGCTTTTCTCAGAAATTGACACAAACACTGAAAGTGAACACATGATTTTGTTTGTTATACGCTGGGGAGTGTGCAGGCATACTCTGCACTCTCCCAGATACAGAGTGAGGTTTGGGACAGTGTCTTTTGGACTGGTCTGTTAGTGTATTTAAAACCTTTAAAGTGTGCTTTTACTTGTCATATATGTTCTGTCCCACTAGTGAATGTTCATATTAAACATAACAAAAGTTGAGCGATAACGAGCTCAGTATATGTACAAGTAACCTCTATGAACCAAAAGCTCAGATGGTCTGAAACATGGACTGTGTCTAAATTCGTAGTTTATATGTTTATTTATTTCTCTGAGTGGTCAGATAGAGGTTATCCTTCATATGGTCATCTCAGTTATGGAACCCACCGCCATACATGCAGTTCAAAACCTTTACTATGAGGGGCAGGCGATCAGAAAAAAAGATGTCTTGAACTGGGAGGAGTTCAATTTTACAAGTTTCAATTATATTTTTTATAGAGCACCACATCACAAAAACAGTTGCCCCAGGGTGCTTTATATTGTAAATTTTAAAGGTAAAGGTAAAAACCCTACAATAATACAAAGAACACAGAGAAAACACCAACAATCATATGACCCCTTATGAGCAAGCGCTTTGGCGACAGTGGGAAGGAAAAACACTCTTTTAACAGGAAGAAACCTGAAGGAGGAATAGGCTCAGGAAGGGGCAGCCATCTTCTGCAATCTTTAAACAAGATTTTATTAATATTAATATTTGATGTATTTATGAAACGGTATCAACTGATGGTATTTTTTAAAGGTTTTCTATCAAAGTTAGAAATTCCTTTGTGATGGCTGTCCAACAAAAGGCTCACTCAGATTAAATGCCTTTGACATCCTCTTTCAAATCGAAGATGAATGATGGGCAACTTTTACAATAAGTTCTCCCAATAGTTTATTTTTTCTTTAGGTGGTTTTCTCCACAAATGAGTGATCAGATTAACCTCCTCATAAATATGATTCTCCTCACTATCAACTCAGCTCGTTGCTTGTTGATGTGTAATAAATACATTATTTGCTGTTACTGTATTAACTGTTTGACTGGGGGAATGCAATTGAGCATCTCTGTGATTCCAGGTGTGGAATAGATTTAACTTAAACAATCTGCTTTGGTAAACACATCCAGTGCTGTGAACATGTTTCATGGTTCTTGACCGATCAGCTAACCGGAGCCTGAAAACTCAGCAGTTCGTATGAGGCCAAACCTCAGCCTGACTCTCAGCCCACTTTCTTCCAGAGCTAAGAGATGGGTGGAGAAGGGAAGTGGTTAACTGTGAGGTTTAAGTCATTGTTTGTCAAATATTTCTTTATCGCTGTCCCTGTCATTGACTTTATGTCTGATTCTTTTTCTTCTGAGGTGACAGGTTTATGGTTTTGATTGTGTCTTCATGCTTTGGTTGCTGTTTAATTGCACTCTTGATGTGTGATTTAAATTGTGTAGTTCAGGGCAGTCATTCCTTTAACTGCTTGTTCGCTAGTTTCAAGTTCAGACTCAGAGTATTGTTTTCATCCACAGTTGTTGGACAAACAGACAAAGTCCATAGAACTTGGAGAAGTTTCCAGGTGTTTTGCAACTCTCTGCAAAACACCTCAAACAGAATGTGGAGTGAATTTTGACCAATGGGACCGATGTTTTTGTTTGGGGGATCAAATCACACCCTAACCTTTTTTTATTAGATTAAATATTAGTAAGTCCCACTCACACAGGCTTAGAGACTGGTTAGCAATCATTTGGCAACCATCGTATGATAGGAAAAAGTGTCTAGTCCCTGAGCCACTGGTGAGTGGTTTCTGGGAGTTGCTAGTGTGAAACTGGTTGCAAAGAGGTATTTGGTGCTTTACCAAAAACCTTCTTATCATTGCTTAGGTGGCTAGCAGGTCGCCACGGTCACCAGTAGTTTGCATGGAAGATGTCAGCTTGTCTGTAAACTGCCACAGTTTCAGTCAAGCAGTGCTGAAACTGTGAAAAGGTGAGATGCAAACTGGAAACTCAGACTGTTTGCCTTTAAAGCAAATAGCAAACTTATACATGCAAACTTTCAAACTGTACAAACTAAAAGTGTCTGTCGAGATATGGAGACACACACAGGCTACAGAAGGTAAGAATGAAGAGAACAGTTCAGAGGAAGGCTGAGAAGAAAAAGAGTGGTAAGTACTCTTACATGGACGATGTTTTGATGTACGTGGCGTTTTTCATGCGAGGACACTCCACCGTCACGCACTGGTAACCTCCGTAGGTGTTCACACACAGCTGGTCTGCTGTGCAGTTGTCCATCCGGCTTTCACACTCGTCAATGTCTGAATGCGAAAGGTCAAAGGTAAGTGTACAACTACAAGGGTGCAGACATCCTAAACATTCCCCAAATAGAACAGAATGCAGTCTGAACTCTGACCTGTGCAGCCACGGCCGTCTCTGGTCAGGTCGTAGCCGGACGGACAGATGCAGTGGAAGCTGCCGGGTGTGTTCACACACTGATGGACGCAGAGCCGGCCGGGCTGACCGAGAGGAAACAGATGGCACTCGTCGATATCTGAAACAGACACAGACAAAATTCTAGTCGATTAATTGGTCGGTTGATTGGACGAAAATGTATGTCCAACAATTTTTGGTTCTCAGGCGAAAATATAAAAAAATCGATTTTTTTAACTGCAGCGAATGATCAGTGTTTCATCATGTGGTGGTTATTGGAATACGGAATGATCACCTGTGCAGATGTTGTTGTCACGGCCCGATATGGTGAAGCCCACGTCACAGGTGCAGCGGGTGGAGCCCAGAAAGTGTGTGCAGTGAGAGGGTCGTACTGAAGAGGAGGGAGAGGATGACGTGGGTGATTGGTGAGAAAGTGAAGTTGCTGAAGAGGATGCTGACAGAGCAGCAGAAGCAGGAAATGATGATGAAGAGGAGGCGGAGGAGGAAGGAGAAGCAGGAGAGAAGGCGGGGAGGGAGTTGGCGGTGCTGTTGAGGCCTGAAAAGAAAGACCAGGTTTAAAAAAAAGAAGCGCAAAACTTTGAAGCAGAACTGTGATTGACCTCAGCTCAGAGACTCACGTCTGCACATGGGCTGCTGACCGCTCCACTTCAGAGACTCCAGACACACTCGGGTCCGAGGACCAATCAGCTCGTAGCCGGACTTGCACAGGAAGTGGACCTCATGTCCAATGCCAAACACCCTGCCCAGTCTGCGACCGTGAGCGGGGGGATCCGGTTTGGGGCAGGATGCTGGAAGGAAAAACATTTACATTCTGGGATCATCTTAAGCCGCCTGCTGGACCGCAGAAAAGTTATGAACCAGCTCAAACCCTGTGGTCATCTGGAACAGGCACCTGGTTTAGGGCTGGGACAACGCGTAAAATACGTCGACGTAAAAAATCTGCGTCGATGCGTCGTCACTTTCAAAAAAACACATGGCGGCAGCGAGTAGCGGTAACATGTCGACTTAAACCACGCCCCCCGAACACGCAGTTCTACAGTATGGGGATATTTTAACTGAAAAGGAAGTGATTCAGTCGTTTGCCGGCTTTGTAAGGTGGAAATGGCCGATCATACAACGATCATAAGTTTTCAACTTTTTTACTAACGCTGGTTTTTACCCTTTAATTCATCCAGACACCCCCCACGTAGACATACACTCACTCATAGACAGAGATAAACACCCAACCTCCGTAAATACAAAACTAATTTAAGCTGCTTAGCAGTAACATATATCATTAGATTAATCGATGCATCGAAAAATTAATCACTAGATTCATCGATTCGGAAAATAATCGTTTTGCCCAGCCCTAACCTGGTTATTCCCCTCATGCTTTTGTTTTAGTCTAAGTGCTGCCATTGCTGACAGTCTCCACCTTTTCCTGTAGGGGACACTACAGCAAAAACTCCCCCACTTTTACCATTTTATTTTACCGATTTTAAAGACAGCCATGGTGCTGTTGTGCAGGGCACTAATCTTCTTCTTTAGGGAGCGCAGGCCCTGCTGGTAGGACGTCTCATGGACTGCTAGCATCTTCTCCACCTGCCGCAGCGAGTTCAGTAGATCGTGAGTGGGTGGACACTCCTGTGGGGGCGAGATGAGGAGCTGTTATAAAAGGCCTTTCTCCCTCCAATCTTTGCCTTTTTGGCACTTTTATTATAAGCTGAGTAAGTTCTGAGGCCAGAACACCAAAACCATGAGCTGACTGAAGCTCAAAAGTCCACTTTGGATGTGGGTTTATAATTCTAAATGACTCCTGTCACAATAAATATTCATTAATTATTAATAATTATATCTTTAGGCCCAAATTATGATGGAAACATGAAGTTTTCATAAGGTTGTAATAATCTGTTAGGCTAGAGGCAGCAGATGACATCAGATTACCATCACAGCTGTGAGGTCTGCGCACAGAAGTGAGGTTTTCAGAGCTCCAGTTGCTGCACCAGGAGCGTCCGCTCACCTCACAGTCACTGTTGAAACACAGCTTAACTCAGCGCTGCTGCCACACAGCGAACTTGTGGTTTGTGTTTTTGGTGTTTGGAGGCGTTCCTCTGGTTTCTTACAGGCAGTGAAGACTAAGGAGGGTGAACCTGAGCTCTGCGTGTTGAGCTGCAGCTACACTGTATTTAAACAGCCTTTGGTGTTGCGTTGGTGTTAGTAATCGACCTCTAATGACAATAAAAACAAGAATTTTGTTCCTGCGCTTTCATTGATTTGTGCACCAGGGCTAAGTGTGTGCATAGTCGTTGGATTTTTTTTTATCTTAGTTTTTTGGACATTATTTAACAGTACACAAGATTAAAAAGTTCAAAGAGCTTAATTTTATTTAAATTGACCTGAATCAAATTCAGGTTCATTGCAGCTGCTATTTTTTACATCGCTCAGCAGAACCCCCATTGCGTCCTCTCATACTTATTGCTTCTAGCTGGATCTTCTCCAACATGTCAGAAAGATAAATCTTCAACTTGATCTTAATTTTTACAAGATCAACATCGCTACAGTGAGAAGATTTGTGTTTGTGGTGCCTGAAATTCCAGTTCAGGTCATTTCTGCTGAAAGTTCTGAATCAGAAACATCTGAGTATTACAGATGCACAAGCTGATGTATGCTGAGAAAATGATGAACATGTGTCCCTGCTGCTCTTTGCCTTCAGGTCTGGAAACTGGATTCTTTGATGGCTGAAAACTGCTGAGTCGTAGTTGGAGACCGAGCTCTCATCATCAGCAATGATTGTTGATGTTTGTGCTTAGCATAGAAGAATCTAAAAATATCAGCCATGCTTGAGGCTGTCTGGACATGCAAAAGAAGATGATGGGGGATATATAATCATAGTGTGTGGTACTGCACTATGTTTCAATAAATAATTTCAAATATATTTTTGATTTTTAAAGAAAAATCACAGAAATATCAAAACATTTGTCCCTTCACTCTTCTGGTCAGATACTTTCTTTGGCTCTCTAAGAAATAAAACTTGGATATAAAATAATTTTGATATCATCTTATACTCAAAAAACATTTATACCCAAAATGCTGACTTGAAGTAATTCATGTAAATCTTCCATGTAATTTGTTACATAGGTATGATGTAAAAAAATAAAATAAAAAATTAATGGAACCTGGCCAAATTAATTTACTTCATTTTCCTTGATGATTTTTTTATTTGAATACAGGAACTTTTGATTTTATATATTTCATTTGCATTTTACTCACATTTGTTCCTTCGTGTTTATGAGGACCAAAAGTCTTTCTTTTTTCAGTGCCCTACTACTTAGAGAGGGGTCAGCTGATATTTTAAACATGATTCTAATGGATTATTTTAGCTTTAGGGGATGAAAAAAAACTATTTTTAAGGAATATCGTCTCCAAGATTGGGAACATTAAGGTGTTATACCCTAAAAGCTATAAAAGTAAAATGCAAACACAATAAGAACTATTCTTATGTATTTTATTTAACCAGAAAAATAATCGTTATTTTTTTTTATTACATTAAATTGAATTAGTCTTATGAGACCTTCGGTCCAAATATGGATGAGTTCATGTTTTTCTTATTTTTTAAGAAAAACATCACCAAGTCAGTCACCGGTACTAACCTGAGCAGAAGAAGAATAAATCTGATGAAGACTGATCATCATCATCATCAGCATAACGACCCCAGCAGCGTTCATCCTGGATAAAAGCTCCATCCTCATCCTTAGAAGCCTCCTCGCGATGATCCGTCTTCAGCTCCTCTGCTGCGTCCTCAGAACTGAACCATCTCTTCTCCTGCTCTTTCTTTTCGAGGGCACTTGCCAAATTTCTCCTGCGCTCCCTCACAACCCTCCCTCCACCTCCACCTTCACCTCCACCCACCTCCCTGTCAGACATGTTGGAGGTGGAAGCTGAAGCCGGAGGAGGAGGAGGAGGAGAAGAAGAAGGAGGGCCCACATCTGGAACATGCTGTCCTTTCTTTTCTTTTTTTTTATAAACCATCAGCAAATCCAGAAATAGACTCAAATTATAAGGAGAAGTCAGCTGGCAGTGGTGTCTTTTAATCATCCCCCGTTGTTGGGGACTATTTCAGATTCGCTCTCCAGCTCAGGAATGTGGCTCTTGCTCCAATTACAGTCACTATAAAGCCCCACTTTTTTTTTGAAACCCCAAACTCGCCTTGTTGCAGGATAATGTCATGTGGCTCCTAAATGACAAGGCAGCGATATCTGAGGCAGAAGCCCCCGCCTCGATTATCCCCCACTCACAAGGAGAATAAAAAGAGGTTAGAGATCCTGGAAGAGATTTTAGAAAAGACCCTGCAGCTGCTACAAGTCCAAACTTCAACTTAAACTCAGAGTCATATATAAGGTATGATAATGGCAGAGTATGCATGCACACTATAATCTCCTATACGAAGGCTACAGCTCTCTAAACATATGAAAATCCCCGAAAAGTAAAAACACATCTGCTGAATTTGGAATTATAAAGTTTAATTGGAAGTAAATAAAAAACATGATTGAACCAGACTCCATCAAACAAGTTCCTGAATTTCCTTGAAGAGCCTGGAATTTCATGTGCAATGAGTGCAGAGGGACACACACTCTTTCACTCATTCGTTGAAAACACAAAAGAACCATTTGCGCAGCTATAAACTGTTTTTGTGAAAGATTATTGAAACAAACAAAAAGAAGCACATTTTGATTTTTAACACATTTCAAATTGGAACACTGTTGTTACAAACTGGTTCAAGGTAAGTACCAAGGAAAGAGTTCACACAAAACATGCACTTTAATAACAGATACGTCATCATAAGTATCTGTTATAGAATAGAAAACCCAAAGAGGGTCAATGTCAGCTGCTATGAAATAAAGGGCCAGATGCTTTAGTTTTATTCTCTTACTGGTGTTGTTCTTGGATTAGTCCAAGTTCGGCATTGCAAGTGACCAGTCATATTGTTATGATGTCATAGTTATGTGATGTGGAAAAAACAGAAACACAACTGCCACAGTCCACTGAGGAAAACATCGAAAATAAATGACTGTTAGGGTTGGGGGTTGGGACGTGATTGTGGTTAGGGTTAAGGGCTCACGGTTTGCTGTTTGGTGTAACGGTGTTTCCACATCACAAAAGTATGACATCACAGAAATGTGAGCGGTCACTTGCACTGTTGAATGTGGACCAACATTAAGTTTGATGTTCCAGGAACAACACCAACACAGAGATATCAGATTGTGCCTTCCTCATCAGCCAGTTATCACCAAAGACAGCCTCAGACCTCCTGGAAGAAAGGTGGAGCAGTGATGCACTTCCAGGAATAAATCAAACGGCTCATATTGTCACCTTTCTTCTAGGTTTTGAAACTTTTAAGAGATTTTTTTTATTATTACAGAAAGACATTTGCTAAAATATTAATTTTATGGGATGTCTCATTTGCTCCCACAAAAGGGAGCATCTGAATGGATAGGTGTTGTTTTGTATTTTTTATACTTCATGTCTGTGACAATCTGTTCACCATGCTTTTATTCAAGCTGTTCTAGAATGTCTGGGACATTCTAGAACAGCTTGATTCCAATAATTGAAAATTATCAAAAATAATCCTTCATCTTTTTTTTAGCTTTGTAGCAACCCCTACATTTTTTGTTATTTGTTTAAAAAATATTTGTTTTAGTTCCTTTCTCTGTTAATAAGACATCGTTCTTAAGTAAAGTAAAGAAGAGTTAGACAAAGTTAAATGTGCTGAAAAAAAAGTAAGTTATCATAAATCATTACTGAACACTCTGAACAAATCACGCTTGAATTTTTTTAAATATATAATTATCACTGGATTTTTAAAATTATCTTAATAATACAGTAATATTAATTCAGGCTTTTAAGTCTGGATTAACAAAAAATAGCCAGGGTCGGGTAGGGGGTGGGGTCAGGCCTAAGCCCGAATAAATGCAGAAGTTTGCGTCAGGAAAGGCATCTGGCATAAAATCTTGTGCTAGGCTCTGTGCTACTGCTGGCTAAAGACAAAGGAAGAGGAGAGGGGGAAGGCATGTTAGGAGGCAGTGAGAGAACAGGAAAGGCAAGCGTGTAGAAGTGAGAGTAAGGACTTGATGTAGGGTCTATGAGCAGTAAAGGGAAGAGAGTTGGCTGATACTGGATATTAGAGCGGACTTCATTGGGAATGTAGCTGAAGGGAACAGGTGATAAGGAGGTGTTGTGTAGAAGTTGATACAGGCTCTGGGTGGTCGGGAAGAATTGCTAGATGGCTGGATAAGTATGGCTGTAGTGCTGAGGGAAACTGCCAAGAAGGTGTTTGATGTGTCCTTTGGACAGAGAAGACCTTTTGTTGGAATGAGGACATATAGGATCACTTAGGAAGAAGTAAGAAGCATAGAAAGAGCAGGATAGTCAGTGATTTAAAGAAAGTAGACAAGAGTATTGGGAGGTGATGTGTACAGTGAAGAAAGATTGAGGAAAGGATCAGCCGGTTAGGGAGGTTAAAGATAGAAATTGAAATGTGCTAACAAGAGAAGAGAAGAAAGTTAGAGGAAGGAAGATGGGTGAAGGACAGTTAGTGAATCAGAAACTGCAGAGGGTTAATAATAAGGAAATGAGGGTGGCTATGGAGAGGATAAAGAGTGGAAAGTTAGCTGATCCATATGACACAACTGTGGAGGTATGGAGATTTCTAGGATAGAGGGAAGTGGACTTTTTGACCAGATTGTTTAAAACAATCTTGGAGTGCGAGAGGATGTCTGAGAAATGTAGAAGTGTACTTGTACTGATTTTCAGAGACAAGCGTGATGTGCAGAGCTGTAGTAACTACCAGAGGTGGGACCAAGTCACTGTTTTGCAAGTCTCAAGTAAGTCTCGAATCTTTATCCTCAAGTCAGAGTCAAGTCTCAAGTAAAAGTCAGGCAAGTCAGAGTCAAGTCCCAAGTCAAGACGGACAACCCTCAAGTCAGTCCCAAGTCCGAAACTGTGACTTTCAAGTCCTTTCAAGTCTTTTTTTTTTTAAAACAATGTTGCAGTTATATTTTAAATGTAAACAATAGACCATGTGTCTACATTAAACTCATGTCAGAAATTCAATTAGAGCTATTCATGAATTGCATTTGACTTTAAGTTGTTCCTACTAATCCAAAATAAATATTAACACTTAAACACTCATAGTTTTCAGACAATAAAAAAATATATAAAACTTATTTATTAAAACGCTTTTCTCAAAACTCTCTAATAAGCAATGTTTGGCATCCCTGTTAAGAATAACTGGCATTTGCAAATAAACAACAGCTAATAATATAAGATCGAAGTATTTTATGTGATGTATTGACATAAATGACAGAAGAAAAAAAGGTCATGTATAGCAGGACTACTCAATTACAC